>BMAW01101809.1:3501-32146 GCA_019974015.1 Nephila pilipes | reverse complement strand
GAACGATCCAGTGCTTTTCGATTAAAAAAATATAATTATCCAACATTTGAATGCCTAAAATTTTAAATAATAATTTAGATTTATTTTTATTAATCTCGACATTTACACTTTAACAGATTTCTTGTAAAAATCAATTGTATTGTGGCTCCATGGATTCATTTTTTAACAAACTTTTCATATATTAAGGTTGTATTACAGCAACGAAACGAGTTATTGACTACCATCCTAAAGATCTCGAAACTATAGTCAGTTAAGTAGGTAAAGATGTTTAGTTGCTACACATTTTCACAATACTTCGTGAAAGGACACTGTACATACCCATTTAAACTTTATGTATGAAGACGCTGACTTGATAAACGCTATTGATTTTTGTTTATTTGGATTACTCTTTAGATACTTTGCAATTTTTTTTTATGATCCTCTGTTTTGAATTCAGGAAAGCAAACAAATACACCTTTAATATCATATATTGATTTAAACGCGTTAACGAGGAGATAATTCAATTTGATAAACCCAAAGTATTTTTTAACAAACTTTAAAAGCTTGGAATGTATACATAAATAAAGTAATTAATATAGTTTTTGAATTGCGATGTTTTCCTTGTGTTCTTGTTGGCCAACTTAATCCCGAAGAAACTAAACAACCGCAGTGTGTTGGGGATGACTCAAGTTAAAATCTTTTTTTTTCCAGAGTCCATCCATTGGTGCGGTGTGGAATTTTTTGGAGGGAGGTGTCACCCCAGATGTCGTTCGTCTCACGTGAGCCAGATGTAATTTTTTCAAGGTCCATCGCCAGCAGAAGTCCTGTTGCATCTCAGAGCGATCTTAAAAACAATTCTTCTCATATAAAGTTAGTTTCTAAACTAATGTATTTTCCTGAAATTAACGTTTTAAATTATACTTTGATTGTTAAAATGAAATCAGGAACTTTTTTCATATAAAGTATCTTACCTAAAATTTCAATAAATAAATTTTTAAATCGGTTATTTTTAAAACACTGTGTCAGTCTGTAGAGTCGAGAAGCTTTCAAATATTTCTGAGCTCATGAAATCAATTAATTATAAAGCACAGAAATAATATCATTTATTTTATAAAATGTTATTCCTGTGATTAAAGATTTATAATCAAGCAGTTCTCTATGTTGAATTAATTCTCTCTTTATATTTTAGTGAAATTATATTATTTTTATAATTCTCAAAAATAAATGATGAAATGAAAAATTATTGCTTTCCGTAATGCCTTTAAAATAATCAGACGTTGTACTCGGTTCATCATGCATGAGAGATCTAAGCCGACTTTTTTACCATCAATTCTTTTATTCTAGTACTGGTAATATTTGGACTCATAATTCAGTGGCGCTGTAGGAATCAGTTAAGGATCCAAATCCTCCCATTCCCATATTGTGTGTAAGGGTACCTATTCAGATGTCGTTCTCCTTCATTGAAATTGTATAAACATTACGAAAACGTTCTCCCAAATCCTTTGTATTTCTTCTTAGTGCGATGTTAATAAGCAACCAATCAATCGAAACTTTAAAATGGCAAGGACACACAATTAATAATAGATATGAAAGCCAAATATTTGCAAGGTTTGAAATTTCTAATGTCTAATTCAAGGAGTTAAAAAAATATTTTTTAGTTTCTTGAATTATGCATTATAGAAATTAAATTAATTAGGATTATCAGATCTAATTTCAATTTTCTAAGTGAACATAACTGAAACTAAAAAAAAATGAGCATATTTATGCTTCAAAAGAATTTAATTAATTTTTAAAAACATTGATCGCGCTTCGTCATTGTCAATTATTGCTCAGAATTTGTTATAGGAATTTAAAGTTGTTAGATTGCTATAAGAGATTCCTGTATCTCCTTATTGTTTCATATTGAAACTCTTGATTAATGAGTAATTTTTAAAAAATGATTAATGTGAGATGGTTCTATTTTAATTTGAATGTGGGCTAATGGATAGATCTTTCGCGCTGTTGTATCAACAATTTTTTTTCTAAAGCCCACATACTTCACTGAAAACCAGCTTTAAAGTAATGAATAATAGCTTAACGAAGACAGACAATTGGACTAGCCAATCTCTTAGAGGCACACCGGATAGGGTAGGAGGTCAGGTACAACCGAAAAATGCATAATCATACTCCGTCACATATCCAATCATCAGCGCAAGAGACATAAAAGAAAACCTTGGCTTCTCTAAAAATGGCATTTTCAAAATTTTAAGCAAATTTAGTGCTCATCTATCTTCTGACCGACGCCTCACAAGGCATTGCTGGACGGGGATGTCGCGAATCGATCCAAATGGTGCAACTTTATCGTAAACAAATTAGAGGTCCAGCCAACATCTTAGGCTGGTAAAGTGTGGACGGATGAGGCATGCATTTCGCAGTAGGAAATGTACAATACTCAGAACTCTCATTGCTGGGTGCTGGAAAATCCTATATGCTCAGCCAACGTTTAAGGCGAACGTTAATATTTAACTTTTAAAAGTGGAAGAATATTTCATTTTCAGAATTTTTGTTTTAAGTTTTATCTAATATTTTTCCTATTTATGATATTTGTCAGAAGCTTCATTTATAATCATCCAATCCAGTATGGTTCCCCACATGCTCTGGATTAATATTAAATTAGGTAAAAAAAAAAGAAACTTAATTTTCTACGTTGAAAGAAATTTTACAGCGAAATTGCATGGAGTGTTAATATGAAAAGGGTAATTAAACTCTCTCTCTCTCTCTTTTATTTATAAAAAAACAATCCAATTGGAGAAAGTAATTTATTTTTTATTGTCTCGCCGGAAAAAACGTTTTCGCAGTGAATTCCTGAATCAAAGATCCACTTCTTTCTCATCACAACTTTTAATTTTTAAAAAATTCAATTACGGCCGAGATTAGCTAACACGAATTATTAAATTAAATACCTAGATTGATAGAAAGTTCCAATACTCACATGAAAAGCTGCATGATGTTTCTATATTTATATGTTAAAAATTCTATCGCAAATTACTTATTTGGTCGTATGCAACAATATTGTTAAAGTAGATGATAACTGGTTAATTATTGAAAATATAATTTCTTTTCTACTAGCATTTCAAAAATAGTCTAATTAAACAAAATCAATACTTTAATTAATTTTAGTATAAAGAAATTAGCAACATTATTCAAACGCGTATAATTAAAAAAATTTAATACGAAATTACAAAATTAATAATTACGAAAACAATCATGTTTCAATAAAGACATATGGGAAAAAAATTCGGAACGGAAACTCTTAATTTTTGATCAAACAGAAATGTGAATATCAGCGATTGCAAAAGAAAAACTCAGATTTTAGTAAATTAATTTTTATTTATAATAAAATAAACATTTTTACGAACCAATCAAATAATATTTGGTTCTCAAAAAAGAGTGTTCAAAAATTGAGGAAAACAAATATAAAATTTGTAGTACAATACTTTAAAATGCCTTCATCACATTAATGTGCTTTTCTGCGCAACCAATAAGCCACACAGTTCTTTCATGAACATCATTTCAAAAAACTTGGTATCGTGATGCTTACCTTTCGGAATAAAATATTTTAGCGATTCATTTGATCTCATGAAAATCTTTATTTTTCTGCAAACTATTCACCACACATATCGCATGGATGAAAGCGATTAGAACAAATATGTTGCTAAAGAAAGGAAATTTCCTTACCTCATGCATTAAATGTAATTTTTTTTTCCATGCCCCCATCAAGCATTTTTTCCTTCAAGATCAAATTTCAAATTAATTTCATTACAATAAATTAATTTTTTCTTCTTTACGATGGAAAATTTGTTTTTTTTAAGAAATCTTTTCCTCAGAAAACTTCCTTATTTAACTTATCTGATTTATGTGTGGATTTCATTAGTATAACTAATTCCTTGAGCACTAAGATTACCTGTCAACACAAATAGTTTCTCACGAAAATCACAGTAAGAGTACGTCGGTGTCTATCGAGACTTCTATTACCAGCGTTTCGTTTGTTGCAAATATTACATTTATGTGGTTTTTTAGTTAGATTCTAATAGAAGGTTTATTGATTATAAATGTCATATCTTTCTGAACAAAGGCTATAAATTTATTATTTTTTTCTTTGGAAATTTTCGTTTGAATCTTTGGAGCATTCAATATAATACTGAAATATGGTGCGATCTCTATCTCTATTCATAAAAAGCATCGAATTTTCATCATCTTATCTGCTGGTATGAAGTGAACCTTCATTGTGAACTGCAGTAGAGACTAATTTGCACCTTCTATTTTATTTTTGCCAGTTACAGTTACTGAAAACATTTAAAAATATACATCAAAAATAAAGGTAAATAACTTTTTTTTCTTTACAATTATAATTACTGAAAGAGTTCAATATAATTTTTTAACCAGAAAACTCAATGAGCTAACTCTTAATACAAATAGACATTTCAGGTATATCAGTCATAATTTCTCTCTTATATTTTATTCTTAAACACATCGATCCTTTGATCAGTGGTTTGCTTTTCTTCGACTATCGGTAAGACTACAATATTTGCGTTTTGTAACTGAAAAGGGTAAATATTTTACATATTTTTAATTATATTTAAGAAAAATTGTACAGCAGACTTGCCAACAGAGAGAATAAATTTACATCTTTTTGTACACAAGTACTCGGAGTCGGCGTATAACATCTGATCACTTACATGTGATTTCCTCAAAAATAGCTCCCTAGGATTATTCCAGTGTAAATGAGATTAAAGAAAAATTTCATCCTGTAGAAATTTAATTAAGTATTATATACTTAAGTTTAAAATTCATATGAGGTTTACGATAAGATAATTTCTTTGCCTGTGTGAGTTAAATATTCTATTATAATTTTCATTTTCATTATGTTTACTGTAATGGAAGCAGCGATTCCATTGAGAAAAATAAGGATTTCACTTTATGAAGGATAATAATCTTTGTCGTTCTGTATAAAATTAATGCCCAATCAGTCAATCAGTTTACTGTCAGGAAAACAAAGAGGTGTAGTTTGCTTGAAGAAAATGACAAAAAAAAATATGAAATTAAGAAGAAAATGCCTGAAACATATCTTGAGAGAAAAAGAAAATTTTTGGATTATTTGTTTTTATACACAGAGAAATTTCCATAGTGAATCCTTCTTCTGTGTAACACACGCTCATACACTATGTGTGCGTATTATTACCTACATGAAAAATTTATATATGACTTAAACCATGCATTTTGTTACAACCTAAAAATCGAATATGCACGAGATCGACAAATGATTCATTTAATTAAAATACTTTTTAAATATTTAATTTATTTTCTTTTAATATTGGTGCAATTTTATTTCTTTTAAAAAAGCCGATAAGTTTAAAAAAAAGAAATGTGATTAATAATAGCTTCCTAAATACGACTCATTTTTTAATAACTGAATTGGGTAGCTTTTCAAATTTCTTAAGATTTTTATAATTGTGAAGATCTTTTATTTAATTGTATGTTCATATTATTAAGGTATTAAGAAAATTTATGTTTAGTATTGAATCCTTTATATCAAACAACTTTTGAACTAAAAAAATTTAGATCACATTTTTTAAGTCTGTCTTAAAGTTAATTATATATAGAACTTGAAAATTATTTTTGCAGTGAAAAGTCTTATTAGGTAGATTCATAAATAATTTTCGGGTTTTTTTTTTTTTTTATCACAAACTTATTTTACTTTCTTTAAGCAATAAGATTTTATAATTCACTTCTATTTTATATGATCTTCTAGGCAGCTTATCAATTTCTTCCTTAAAATTTGCTGTTGGATAATACTGAAAGAAGTTTTGGATAGCATTTCAGACATTCTTTTAAGATTTGAAGAATTTTCAGCCTAAAATGTGTTTTAAAAAAATAGATGATGTGATGGTCTGCCGGAGTAAATTCAGAGGACCAAGGTGAGTTTCGTCAAACACGTCGTCTAAACTGTATTTTTTTTTCTTGATTCAAAAAAGGAATGTCTTTCTTCGGATTGGCGGGTATAGGACTCTTCTCAGTTCAGTTTCTCTTTCATTCTTTGCAGCTTCTGAAAACACGTATCCAAAATAAGTGTTAAATTTGACTTTCAAAACCTCGTAACTATTTATTCCTCCATAATCTTACCATACATACATTAAAAGAATTTTTGATGAATATTTGCTTTCGGGTGTGATGAGGGTGTATGATAACTTATCAAGTCATTGTCTTTTGTGACGATAGTTATAGAGCAGAAACTGTATATGACAGGAATTTAAAACAAAAAACTAACATTAAGAATTTGCTTAATTAAAGTAAATATAGGATGCATATATGGATTGATGGCAGAATACAAAAACGTCCACAAACTCCTGAACAAAAATAAAGTAATAGACAAAAATGTGTATTTATTTATAAGGTATAAAATTATAACTACACAATAAGGAAGTCTGAAATATTAAGAAATATAATCCAACCTCGTAACTGCTCTGAGAATAGTGGGGAAATTTTACGAGTAGTAAGAATACATGATTTAAACTTGAAATATAAATTTAATATATTCACACATGAACTTTAGTCAAATAAGGTTCATTTGAACAATAGGATAGTTAAATTGAAAATCTCTGGAAAAAATGCAAGTATAAACATAGTGATCAGTTTCGCTAACAAGAACAACAGAAATAAAAATTTGTCATTTTCAATTTGAAATGAATTTAATAGGAAACGAAGAGACCATGACCAGTTAAGGAGCTAGAAATAAAACCAGAATTGTTAAGAAAACTCAGATTTATTCTCGAAAAGAAGTAGTGAACCCAAATACCAGTATTATAATTTCACGACCAGAGCTCCCAGTCCCAAAGAGAGAGAGAAGCTTATTTTTTAAAATTCTTAACTATATGAGACTGAGAGGAAGGGTTACTCCTTCCCTTTCCATCAGTAAAAGCGAGATTTGCAAATGAATCTACAGTTTCTTTATAATAATCTCTGACGTGGGTCTGAACTCAGTGGTAATTCTAAAAATAAGAATAATTTGCTAATTTTTCATTAATGGTATTAATAAAAATTAAATTATTTCAGTTGTTCATCTGTAACAATATTCACGGTAATCTATGGATATAAATAAAAAAAATTAGGTTATCAGACAAAACTCACAATCCTGCAAATCCGATAGAGGAAACTTCGGCTTAAGATACGTAAATCTACGTGTGGAGGAGACAATCACCACAGCCTGCATTTTCTGAAAAAAGAACATAAGCTATTACATAATTTCGAAATAAAAAGTAAATAAAGTTTACAATGTATTTACAGAGCAACAAATATACATGACAGGAATTTAAAAAAATTAACATTAAGAATTTCCTTCCAGAAATAAGATGCTTTATAGACTAAATCTCACAATACAAATGGCTATTTAAATTCACAATCCCTTGAATGAAAATGAAGTCTTATACAAGGTACACAATTATAACTACACGATAAGGAAAATCGAACTATTAAGAAATATAATTTAAATTTGAAAGAATTAAGATATTCTTGGTTAATTTTACGAGTCCTAAGAATACAGGATTTAAGCTGGAAAAAAAGTACAGATTCTTCTTTCAGACAAATAGGCTTAGCTTAGTCAATAGGACAGTTTAAATGAGAAAGTCAGGTAAGAGTGCAAGAGAAAACGTAGTGTTCAATTTCCTCCACAGAACCACACAGACATAAATTAATTAGCTATTAGCAACGGATCTCGCAATTTTGAATCTAGGTCAATTAACGGTGCAGACACCTGACCTGTATCCTCTCTCTCCCAGACCACTCCAATGGGAGGATTTTGAGCCTCAACATATTTAACGAGCATCAGACCCAGCTACTAGTTATATCAAGGCTCTAAACCACGGTTCGTCTTAAAATATTGTACGCGAGTCCACAAAAATGACCACTGTGCTACCTTGCCCAAGAATCTTTTGAGAAAAACACATTTAGACATAAGTGTCAGAATTGTGATATTTTGACATATACTCTTGTGTAAAATTAAAAATATTTGCACATTATGTTCAATTTCTGAGAAACTAATGGGCAGATTGAAATGAAATTTGGTACTGAGAACAAAATTGACCATTATAAGTCATTTCATGTACTCATGAATATCAGAAAAATTTTTAGAGAAGGAAGTTCCGAAATCCAATTTGTGATACCAAATATAAAAGGGCCTAATATGTTGTACGGTCAGCTCACACAGTCAGACAAGTCATCCAATGTGAAAGCATACTTGAAAGAAGAAAGCTGATGTGTCTCTGTGGCATTCCGGTCCCTCTTATGCATCAAGACAGCTTTTAACTCCAGTATCGTTAAATTTTTCAGAAGGATGGCGAGATCCGATTTCTTTCCCAAAAAAGTCCCAGGCATGTTCAATGACGTCACATCAGCAGATCAGTGAAAATGCTTGAAGCCTCAAAGAGGATTGAGTCTCATTACAATTCTGGTGTTAAATTTATTTTCAACTGAAACTCATGATTCGAGTGGAACAAAGAAGGCCGCGAGATAAAGACATGAGCACTCGGTTAACAAAGCCACACAATGGATCTCAAATTTTGCAAATACTTCTGGTATCCTATCGTATATTACAAAGTAATTCTATTATCTACTTAAAACTATTAATATTCTTTCCTATTTTTAAAATCAGTCATAAAATTAGTCATAAATCCAAAAATAATTGATTTACCCCGTTTTTCTAAACATGCCTCAATATCTACAAAACGTACAATGGCTCAGGATAAAAGAATCCTATATGAGCGCTGACATTATTTTGGTTTGGTTCTTTTAACGTCGCACGAGAAACAACACGAGGGCTATTGGCAATGAACCTCATAAATTTGAGTCTCAGTAAACTAACGAGGACAACACATGCTCTGGTAACTAATTCTCCTAAATTCCAAACCACGCCAATGGGAGAACTTTGTGCTACAACAGATTTAATGTGATTAGCCCCGACTGCAAGGAGGTCTTAGTGGCTTAGATTCTTGACTCTACACTTCGACAAAAATCTCTAACTGTGAGACGGTTTCCATGACAACTAATCGAATGAGGCCACGTTTATTTCAGGAGGATTAATATTAAGAAAAACCTTCCTATTAGCCTACGTAGCTTCCAGGGTGGCATTTACTCAAAAGTACTTTTTCAAAAACGTTTATACAATTTTTTTGGATCAAAGAATTTTACTTCTTCCTATAAAATATATTTTTTTACTATTTAAAATCATTCACTATTTTTACATTGTCTTTGCTTTCCTATGTTTTTTAAAAATTCTTATGTGAAGGTCATGATTGAATTTTTAATTTTCGTTCTGAATGTTATTTTAAAGAATATAAAATATATAGGGGAAAATATTTTATTTTTATTTTCTAAAAATTGGTACATTCATATGAAAATTTGTTCAAAAGTATTATAATTTTAAAAGATTTTTTTTTTTACTTTATGTTCATCATATTTTTTCAAAAGCCGAAAGTGTTTAAATATGATTTTTCCTGTAAGAGTTATCTCATTGGAAAATGATTAAGTTATTTTAAAACAATATTAGTTTTAGAGTTAATATAATTTATTACACTATGTATAGGGAAAAAGCAATATTTAAAGCAATATATCTTATGTAATAATTTATATAATTTTTTTAATCATTTGTTACTACATTTTAACTTAAAATGTCTTTAATTTTGTGGTAATTCATTTTTATGTTCGTCTTATTTAAGGTATGAAATTCCTGGAGTCAATTAGTTCTTACCTTTTTATCAATATTTTTTTAATTTAAACTGTAGAATTCCGTTTCATTTAAAAATTAAAACTATTAATACGGATGAGTTCAGAGTATTTTAGAAACATTCACCAGAGAAATGAGTGCATAGTATCAGCCATGATTTGTTCGAGTTCCTAGATAAGATAGTTAATTGATAAGTATAATACCCATACAGCAATTATCTGGAAACCGTCTTTAAAATCTCTCCCTTTTTGAAGTAAGTTTTTATCCAGGACTGATAAGAGACACAAAGAAGAGTTTGAGAACCTTGGTTTGAAACATAATGTTTATTCATATAAAATTAAACTTTTCTAGTTATTGATTGAATGAATGTTCGAAGTTATACATCCCAGAGCAATAAAGGCTACTATCACCTTTAATATATTCTTCTAACTCAGTATATATCAAAATATTTCCACTTCGGCAAGAATGTTCTGAATACTTGAATATTAGCTACTATTCTTTCCAAAAAATATTTGAAAATAATATTAATCTGGGTCAATATTAAGTATATTAAAGTAATTATTTCTATGGGGCGCGTTTGTATTACAAGTCAATAGAATATGTCCGAAGTAATTGATATCGTTACAGGTACTACATTGGGTATGAGCATTTCAATTTAGTTTGTGAAAAAGCCCAAACTATGCGATCATTTCGCTAATGATTAGAGTTCTTAGGAGTTCTTCACTTTTGTTTTTGTCCATTTCGTTATTATGTTTATGGTGGGGATGTGTCCGAAGATTTCGAAATAATTTCTTGAATAAAAGATTTGATTGGCTTTGTCATTCTATAGTGGAAAGTATTGTTATTGATGACTTCAGTCAAAATGTGCGTTTGACTCCATTACCAATTTTTCGAGACTATCCGCTTGTTCTTCCCAAAAACGTTTTTAATGTCCTTGAATCCAAAGCAGAATTGTTTGACAATGAAAATGTGACTGCATGAAGTTCATACTGGATAATCTGTCAATGACTTTTTGGGATATAGTATTGTAATTTTAATGTACATACCACAGAATAGTTTTGGTATAGAATGTTAACAATTTTTTTAATACAAATAAAACATCTAATGCTTGGCTCATATGGTAAGTGTTTCTGCTGTCAATATAGAATTAATGCAATTTACTTTGATGTCAAAAGATGCATTTTAAGTGATACCTTCTATTAATGTCATACTTTGATTTTTTTGACGAATTTATAGTTATTAGGAAAAACATTCTAAATCTATGATTCACTATTTCATCAAAAAATCTTTTTTTATATGTGTTGGTAAGTGTTTAGTTTGAAATCCAAAAAAATCTGTATAAATTAAGTGTAATACATCAATCTGTGGATAAATATAATTTTATTTTCATTCATGCTTAAAAATAAAATTCTTACAAGTTTTTGTTCCAGTTCCAAACTAGGATTTCCAGATTTATTTCTTTAAGTTTTTTCGGTGCATTGGAGAAAATTTACCACTTAATATTTCAAACTGTCAATTAGAAAGAAGTGTTTTTATCACAAACCACCATGTTATCAAATGTTTCCGAGAATTAATTGATTCATTTATTCCATCGAGCATCGGAAAAGCAGAAGTGCTATTGTAAACCACATCCTTATTTGGACCACCATCAAAGGCTGAGGAAAACCCCTGATCTCTAATATCTCTCACAATCTTACTCAACATATCATGCTACTCAGACGAGAATTAAGTTAATTATGTAATTTCCTTATCTTGACCCTGACGTACTCTATTGATGATTTGTTTCCCATGGGGCTAACCGTGTTGGGTAAACATTACCCAACACGGTTATACTAAATCGGTTACACAATACACTAAAGATCTTTTTTCTTATCAACCCCAAATGTAAAATTTTTTCTTAATTTTCCTTCTGTCTAGTTCAGAAATTAAGCAAATGTCTTGCGCATTTAAGACAAATTTGGCTCTTGAGCCATTACCTCTAATTGTAACTCACTACGTATTTCTCAAACGTGAGACATTAACGACCTCCTTGAAGAAATATTTTTCATAGAATGGAATGGTTATGACGATTATAAACTTCTTATTTGTAAAATGTAAGCACATTTGTGAACAAAAACTTAATTTTAACATTTCTCAAAACGATATTTATTTTTCTGTGTGGTTTCATTTTTCATACACCTTTCCAAGCTGATTTGCCACAGATCACGACATAAGTTGCGATTTAGTTACTGTGAAATTTACGGCGATGCCACGCGGAATGTAACTTCGTGCATCGTTTACATTGATGAGAACTTTCTTCCAGAAATTATGACAAAATTTGAAGGCAAAACGATTTAGCGTTAGCTCGTTTACGACCTGTTGGTGACCTTTAACCAAAAAAATATATTTAATTTTTAAATAATATTTATTGTCATTTTATAGAACATTAAAATATTTTAAAATCATTCAACTAAACTGTTTATTTTAAAATATAACTTTTCTAGAGCAAAGTTCATGATAAATATTTCGTTTCCGATTTCCATAATTTCTTTTTCAAAAAAAAAAAAAACAGTTCTTAATATAAAAATGTATTATATAATTTTATCCCTAATTTTTTATTAAAAAAATTATCAATCCTAACACAAATTACTTGAATGATGCATTGAACTATTTTTACGTAGTCTCTGGGGATTCAGAGACTCTAGTTACGATTTCAACTTTTTATCACATTAAAACCCATAGGACCTTTGAATATTGAAATTGTTTTATGTCCTCTTGAAAATCGGTTCCATACTGATATTACTTTAAAATTCGAATCTTATAAATAATTTTTAATTTTTTTTTCTTGCCGCAGTAGCATAATTGGCATTGTCGTTGACTTACGACCGTCGGTTCTCGACGATTTGCGGGTTGGGGCCTAATACCTTTATGTATATCCAGACTGATGCACGTTAAATCCATTTTCGCCAAAATCATCACGTTCTTTTAACTATTTATATATTTTCTCAGATAAGAGGGGAATACACATGTACCCTGAGAAATGAAATGGTACACACTATTCATCATAGCATTGTGGTATGGATGTCTATCTTTAGTTAAGTTCACATTTAAGATATGTTCTTGTACAAATTTTAATTACATTTTTGGAGACAATTATATTTATAAAATATAATCCTTTCATGTGTTTCGTTTTAATGACGAAGAAATTAAAAGATGATCAGTCATAAATAAATTTATTCTTTTCGATATTCTGCATTCTCCCAATTATTCCAATGACAAACAAACAACAAACACTGTAAAGACAATGGCAGCCATTGCAAATGCTAATTAATTTATCATATTCAATAATTTCAACCGTTGTGATACTGCCTTAATGATGAAAAGTGACGCACCCCCGAGAATTTAAGAATAAAAATGTCGAATACAATAGGTAGAGTTTCACACCACAATGTGGGATTGAAAAGTACTTTTGAGGTCCCAAAAGAGAACGTAATCCTCGCATCTGCCCTTCCTGAGCTCTGTCTCTTTAAATAATCATATACTTTATCATAAAATTGTTACAAACCTTTCGTGGGAAGGACTTCTCTTTGATGTTCATAGAAATAGCGTTTAATTTTATCATCATTTCTTTTTTTTTCGCCAACACTTTTCATTTCTGACCGCACATCGCAGCTCACAAAAAATGTTATTTGTGAGTCGTACCTTTCCTTAAATCTTGTCTTGGTTTCTGGGTTAACTTGAAGTATACGTAGTGAGTATAGCGATGCAAGGGTAAGAATACCTCAATTTTAAAAATCATATTTTCATAAGAAAAAATGTTAAAAATTGATCATCTTTCGAGCGTACTTAAACAACTGGTTGCAGACGTAGAATATTATTTTAGATATTGAATAACAATAAATTCCATTCAAGTTAGCTAAAAAGAGCTAGCACTCAGCTATAAACATTTTAAACATCTGCATACAGTTAAACAATCAAAAAAATTGGAGTTTCACAACATTGTTCTTAAGAAAAAATAATACAAGCAAAATTGAATATTTTCGTGATCATTGTTTATTGCCGTTCTCACCGCATGCGAGCAAATCGCAACCCAATTTTTTGCTTAACTAAATTTGGCAAAGAATACTAATGCAAAAAAAAAATAGTTTAATAAACCATTTCAGTCTTAAAATTAAATATTTCCACGGTTTTTAACAAAATTTGATGAATATATGAAGTCCGTAATCAAATGTTTAGTAGAAGTGATAAACAATTTTGTGTGATCATGAATATAAAATATTTACTCTAATATTTCAAAAATTTGCTAAATCTTTAAGCTACAATACTCTTCGATAACAAACACTGAGCGAAGCAAAATATTTTAAGCAAGATAGTAAAATTTATAATACAATACTTTCATCCTAATCAATCTGATATCGAATTTAGAATTGTATGATCAAATGACCCTATAAACATGTAACTTTCAAAGAATTCTTCAAAATCATCATAATCGTAAATAGCAAAAAACCATTGAAAACGTCACGCTAAATCTGATTAATTTATGTTGAATGCAATTTTTAAGATGTTCCTATATTATACTCCACTGTTATATATATATATATATATATATATATATATGTTTTACTCCAAACTATATGTTTATTTCTACTCAGGAAAATAAATCTTATAAAATTTTGATTGATTTATTAGCATCACACCAGAAGCCACAAAAGGGTTAATAACGACAGACCTCGTAATTTTGAACCTCGGTGAAGTGACGAGAATGATATCTGTAATTGCACCCCACTCTCCGAATCTCCACAACACATCCCATGGAGTGCTGTGTGATCCACAACATATTTATCGTCCTTCAGTCTTGGTTAAACGTCGGGGATTTAATATAAATAAGGCTCGAACCAGATATTTGATGAAAAAATAAGGGCTTTGAGCCCGCATTTATGACCACTAGGCAACCCTCGTCATGATAAAATATTCATCATAAAACATTAACTAGAGATCTTTCTTCTGAAACACTTATATTCTTATTCGTTTCAAAGGAATACAGAATTACGAAACGGTGATTACTCGTGGATCAATATCCCGCAAAATTACAAATTCCAGTAGCAAACACTTCATGTTTATTTATCTTCACAAATTATATGAAAACAGCAACTGAAAACTTAAGTTATATTTGTATTCATACATTTAAATATACTACTTACTAGTCCTCTTTATACTAAGCATTTATTTACATACTAAAGCAAATAAAATTTATGGATGATTTCCCCGGAAAACTGAATTAATCAAATGAAATTTACCTTAAATTTATGCTTCCGTCTTGTGTCTGAAACGCGTTTCAGAAATAATTGATGGAGTTTAAAAAAGATTATTGTGGTAATTAAAATACTATAAATCTCAAACAAAGCAGATTAAACGAAAAATTAACAACACATTTCTAATAATTGAACAAAGTCTAACAATTTTGTTCCGTAATCCATGTTCAAATAAATTAATTTTTTTCGTCTACTTAAGCTGATGTATAATGCAGTGGGATTGATATCAACCTTATTGCATCACCTGTGCCATTGTAGCTTCATTCCGTAGCATTTTGTTGTCCCTTTAACATTCGATTTCCACTCACAAATTTCACTAATTGTTTGCATCGTTTTTTCCGTATTTCTTGAGTATTCTGGTGAAAATGGCTAAGCCATAGATGTCGAGCAAAGACATTCTGGATGATAATAATGATAACCTCTAACAAAATAGCAATAAAAAGAAGAGAGAAATATCATAATATTTATTTTTATGCACAGCGTGAATTATCTAAGATTCTGAAAACGTCATTCTGTGGAAATTTATAAAGTAGTACATTTAATTAACAAAGTATCGTCCTTGTCACTACAGAGACGCTACAAAGATACGAGGTCCATCGACAATAGCCCTGAGTTGAATCTAAGTGAGAAATTAATAAAAATTAAATCAATCAATTAAGAATTTGAGAATACTACGCTTTCCATAACTGTAACTGACATGAATGAAAATACCCTTTTCAGCTTTACACTTACTTATTATCTTTTTCTTTAGAATCGGAAGTAACTTAACTGCATAAAACAAAAGTTTGAGTAACTGTTGTGTCAAAAGTAGACGAGTACTGCAGAATTAATCGTAAGATGTGGAAATGTTGCGGTAAAACGTTTAGTGATTATAGGAAGTATTTTGCCCATGTATACATCTTCCATAACGGAAATGCAGATTATGAAAGAACAAACGCCTCAAATAGAAATGATCGTACTACGTTAGACGAATCTCAAGATGGTTGCTCAAAACCAATTAGAGTAACTAAAAACACAACAGGAATGAATGAATACAAGAAGGATATCTCGGTTGCAGATTCCATTAGTATAACGAATGATTCCGATAGGATAATTGAGACACCTACAAAGAATGAAAGCAAGAAAAACATCGCACTCCCATGTCCTAGTAGCATTTCGACTGATTCCAATAAATTGATTGAAGAACCCACAAATATTTTCGTCAGGAGAGAGCAGGATGACAATATTTTTCAAAAGTCCGTAAAACGTTCTATAGAATCATACGTCAAGTGCAACGCATCCGAAAATAAAGTAGATAATTTGGAACTTAACAAAACGACACCTTCTACAAACAGACAATCAACTACTCGCGAATGCGACAAGCCATATAAATGCAAGACCTGTGGCAAATTCTACTCTAATAAAAGCAGTCTTTTTGAACATAATCGTTTGCATACTGGTGAGAATCTCTTCAGGTGTAAATCGTGCTCGAAGCTATTCACCAATAAAGTTAAATACGAAGAACATCTTCGCTCCCATACTGGACAACAACCTTTCAAGTGTGATATCTGCGGGAAACGGTTTTCTCTAAAATGTAACCTAAATCAACATCTTCGCATTCACAGTGGTGAGAAGCGTTTTAAGTGTGATATCTGCGGGAAAGGATTTTCTCTAAAAGGTAACCTCCATCAACATCTTCGCATTCACAGTGGTGAGAAGCGTTTTAAGTGTGATATGTGCGGGAAAGAATTTCATCAGAAACATCACCTTACTGAACATCATCTTATTCATAGTGGTGAGATGCCTTTAAGCTGTGAATACTGTGGGAAAAAATTTAGATATAGCAGAGCCTAAATCGACATCTTCGCAATCACTGTGATAAGAAACCTTAGTTGGACATCTTTACACTCATATGGGTGAGACGACTTTCGGGTATGATTCCTGAACCTTTTGCTACGAAATGCAATCTCAGTTTTAAAGTTGTCAATCATGCAACAAAAAGAGACATTTAAACGCGAAATTTCATTGAATTAAATTTTTCTTAAGTATACTTTTTTCTGCCGTGTATTTGAATAGTAACCAGCAAATGAAATATATTGTTCAATTGAGCTAATTTTATGAATGAATCTTCTCTCTTTAGATTTAAATCATTATGAACTGTTTAGGATAGAAAAGCATACCAGAAACAAAATATTGTAATTTACTGCATTCTGAAAGTCAACATATGTGTATTAGTAAATTTGTATGCAAGTTTTCGAAGTAAACAAAGTATATGTGCCTGTAAAGTTGTTAATCCCATTGAAATAAAATTTTACTTTTTTATTTTTAAAAGCAAATTGATATCAATTATTGAAATAATCAGAATTAATTTCAAGACACACTTTTTTACATATAAAACACTTATTCTTAAAACGTTCCTTGTAGCATTTATTTTTAAAGTGATGTATTGATGATTTATTCTATTTAAAATCTGAATCTATCTTGCACCAAACAGTTTGTGTTTTCTAGATTTTTCAGATATATTTTAATTAATATATAGCATTATAATATAGTTTTCTGATTACAGAATTTTCTAAGTGAAATTTCTATTATATCATGTTTAATTAAAAAAGGGTCGACTCTCGAAATAAACAGAATTCTAACTAAATCTTTTAACTTGCACAGAATGAATATATTTTTCATACTTTACATGGAATGAAATCCAATTTGTTTTATCTATTTATTTTGTAGTTTTATATTTGGAGAATTTTGTTTCATTTAAACCATGCAACTTCAAATTATTTATATAAAGAGGAATATTTGCATTGTTTAACTTCATCTTACTTCCACGTCACATCATCTGTATTTGAAATTCAGAATTCCTGCTTTGTTATAACTGGAAAGCTTCGATGGAATTTGAATTCGAACCTTCTGCTCAACATAGCTATGGTTGGCTTCAAACTAATAATTTCTTATGTTTGGCAAAAACGGCTTCTTAAAGTTTTGTAGAATTATGTGTGGTATGTTAATTACGAAGCTAAATTATTATAATTGAATGACCTAATTTTACATAAAATAAATTATTGCTTAACTTTTAAAGATATTTATGTAAATAAAATATTTAATATATTCTTCCTTTGCTACAGTTATTGCGAAAATAAGAAATTTCTAACGTTTCCTGTGTACAAATTTTTTTCTTTTAGAAATCTCGGGATTTAAATATTTCATTTTAGTCCTTGGTCTATAAAGTCAATTAACGTGGCACACACCTGAGCTATATCCTCCAGCTCTGAGACAACTCCAATGGGAGGACTTTGGGCCCCAACAGATTAAACGAGCATCAGACCCGGCTACACAGAGGGTCCTTAGTGTTACATCAAGGTTCGAACCCACGACTCGTCGGAAAACACTGGGTGCGAGTCCACAAAAATGATCACTAAGTTACCTTGCCTTAGAATCTTTTGAGAAAAACACATTTAGACATACATGTCAGATATGTGATGTTCTGACATATACTCATGTGTAAAATTAAAAATATATGCTCATTGTGTTCAATTTCTGAGAAACTAATGGGCAGATTCAAATGAAAATTGGTATGAATGTACATTCATACCTGAGATCTAACTATTAGAGAAAGAATTTCCAAAATTAAAGTTGTAATACCCATCTGTAAAAGGGCCTAATATGTTGTACGTCAGCTCACAGAGACAGACAAGTCACCCAATGTGATTGCATACTTGAAAGACGAAAGTTGAAGTATCTGTGTGGCATTTCAGTCTCTCTTTATGCAACAAGGAAGCTTTTAACTAAAACATCGTTAAATATTTCAGAAGGGTGAAAAGATCCGATATGTTTCCCTTAAACGTCCCAGACATGTTCAATGACGTCAGATCAGCAGATCAATGAAAACGCTTGAAGCTTCAAAGAGGCTTGAATATCATTACAATTCTGGTGTTTAATTTTTCTTCAACTCAAACCCATGATTCGAGAGGAACAAAGAAGGCCTTAATCTCAGGACCATGAGCATTCACTAAACACGGCCACACATTGAAACTCAAATTTTGCAAATACTTCTGGTATCTTATCGTATGTTACAAAGTAATTCTATTATCCACTTAAAACTATTAATATTCTTTCTTATTTTTAAAATCAGTCATAACATTAGTCATAAATCCAAAAGTAATTGGTTTATCCCGTTTTTCTAAACATGCCTCAATATCTACAAAACGTAGAATGGCTTAGGATAAAATAATCCTATATGAGCACTGACATTATTTTGATTTGGTTCTTTTAACGTCGCACAAGAAACAACACGAGGGCTATTGGCGATGAACCTGAAAAATTTCATAAAAGATTTACCTCATTTGAAAATGATTAAGTTACTTTAAAATATCATAAATTTTAAAGTTAATATACTTTATTTCTCTGTGTATGGGGGAAAGCAGTATTTAAAGCAATATAACTTAAGTAATAGTGTATATAGAATTTTTTTATTTAATTTTTACTCATTTTAACTCAAAATGTCTTTAATTGGGTGGTAATTGATTTTTATATTCGTCTTATTTAAGATATGGATTTCCTGGATTCAATTAGTTCTTACATAATTATCAATATTTTTTTAATTTAAACTGTACAACTACGTTTCATTTAAAAATTAAAACTATTAATACGGATGGGTTCAGAGTATTTTAGAAACATTCACCAGAGAAATGATTGCGTAGTATCAACCATGATGAGTTCGAGTTCCAAGATCAGATAGTTAATTGATAAATATAATATCCATACAGCAATTATCTGAAAAACGTCCTTTAAAATCTCTCCATTTTGGAAGTAAGTTTTCATGTAGGATACTTAAGAGACAAAATGAAGTGTTTGAGAACCTTGATTTGAAACTTAATGTTTATTCATATAAATTAAACTTTTATAGTGATTGATTGAATGAATGTTTAAAGTTATAGAATCTAGAGCAATAAAGGATAATATCCTCTTTAATATATTCTTTTAACTCAATAATTGTCAAATTATTTCCATTTCGGCAAGAATGTTCTGAATACTTGATTATTAGCTATTATTCTCTCCAAAAAATATTTGAAAATAGTATTAATTTGTGGGTCGCTATTGAGATTGATTATTTCCATGGGGTGCGTTTGTATTACAAGTCAATAGAATGTGTCCCAAATAATTGATACGGTTACGGGTACTACATTGGGTATTAACATTTAAATTTAATTTGTGAAGAATCCCAAAAGTTGGGATCATTTTGCTGATTATTCAATTTCTTAGGAGTTTTTATCTTCTGTTTTTTTTCCATTCGGATATTATGTCTATGGTGGGGATGTCTCCGAAGATTTCGAAATAATTTCTTGAATAACAGTTTTGATTGGCTTTGTCATTCTGTCGTGGAAAGTATTGTTATTGTTTACTTATGAGTTATTGCAGTCAATGTGTACAATGGATTCCATTAGCAATTTAGCGAGGCAATCCACTTGTATATTCCAAAAAAGATTTGAATGTCCTTGAATCCAAAGCAGAATTATCTGACTATGAAAATGCGATTGTATGAAGAACATATTGGTTAAACTTTGAATGATTTTTTACGATATAGTGTTGTAATATTAATATACATGCGACAGAATAGCTGTGGTATAGAAGGTTAATAATTTTTTTATTAACTTAAAACATCTAGTGCTTAGCGCTTAGGGTAAGTGTTTCTGCTGTCAATATAGAATAAACTTGATTTACTCTGAAGTCAAAAGATGCATTTTTTGTGATATCTACTAATGATGTCATACTTTGATTTTTTTTTTTTGAGGAATTTGTAGTTATCAGGAAAAACATTCTGAATCTATGATTCACTATTTCATCAAAGAGTCTTTTATTATATGTGTTGGTAAATGTTTAGTTTCAAATCCAAATAAATCTGTATAAATTAAGTGAAATACATCAATCTGCGAGTAAAATATTAAAAATTTTCAAGATGTTGTTCCTGTTCCATTCCAGGATTTAAAGATTTATTTCTTTAGGATTAGTTATTGCGGTGCATTTGAGAAAAGTTACCGCTTGAAGTTTCAAACTTTCAAGGAGAACGAAGTGTCCATATCAGACACCACCATGCTATCAAATGCTTCGAAGAATTGATTGATTCATTTATACCATCGAGCATAGAAACAGCACGCGTTTTAAAGTAAACAACATCCTTATTTGGACCACCATCAAAAGCCTAGGAAAACATCTGATTTCAAATATCTCTCACAATCTTACTCAACATATCACGCTACTCAGACGAGAATTTATTTATTTATTTAATGTACTGATCTTCACCCTGACGTATTCTATTGATGATTTGTTTTCCATGGGGCTTACCTTGTTTGGTAAACATAGTGATGCATCACCGGGTTATACTAATGATCTTCTTCCTTATCAACCCCAAATGTAACATTTTTCTTAATTTCCCTTCTGTCTAGATCATAATTTAAGGAAATCTCTTGCGCATCTAAGACAAATTTGGCTCTTGAACCATTACCTCTAATTGTAAGTCACTACGTATTTCTCAAACGTGAGACATTAACGTCAATAGATTAAAGTGTTTTTTCAGTAATTCTAACGAAAGATATTCGGTATAATCATGACTGGAACGCTAAAATCTACTGACTGATTTGTTTTATTATCGTTGCTCTAGATGCAACACCAGGACATTTAGAAACGGGCATCATAATTTCCAAATTCGGTCAAGAGTAGCTCAAGTGACTAGGACGACGCCGGAGCTCGAACTTCACTTTCCACAACTTCCACACCTCGGCCACGTTGGGACTTTGAGCCTCGAAGGATTTACATTGCACCACAAAGAGTGTCTTAAATGGCATCATGACACGAATTCACGATTAGATGAAAGACACCGGCCGCAGATACGCGATAAATCCTTTAGGTAACCACTGCCGCACAACTCCACTGAAACAACGGTGTTCCTAAGCTCGTGATTTGACAAATTTTTTACTACGGTTGTGGCAATCTGTTAGATAAAATTGCTGTAAATGTCTCAGCTTAAAAACGTAGCTATCTACTATTCATCAAATACAAAATACGAAAGATTTTTCTTAAATAAATAGCCATTTAAACTTATAATGCGAATAAATTTTGTTATAATAAATAAATATGAATATAACGTGATTTAAATGAAGGTTACTGGTGATTTTTAGACCAGACGTACAATATGATGAACTGAATATGGTTATAAAAAAATAAAATGTGTTCTTTTGATTTTTTTTGGAGCGTTTCTAAAAATTTTTTTCATTTTATTCGACAATTGCATACAAACAATGTAAAATTAAACTATGAAAAATCTATTTACAGTTGTGTATTAAATTACTATGTCTCAGAAATGATAGAAAACTACAAAATAAAATTTATGGAAATTTGGGCACTTTTTTCTCGCGTGTGCTCTCTTTTTAACCAAGATTTATAATTACAAAATAACTGGAACAGGAAATTTAAGAACGATTCTATAACTGCTCTCGTGAAACCAAAAGAAACTCGATGCTTTAAGAAAGAGTTATTTTCATGAAGTGAAATCCATTACATATACTTAATATATACATAGAGAAGAGATTAAAATATGAGAGGAAATTAATGTGTTTATACAGAATATTTACTGTTTCTTGTTTTTCGCAGAAACGCCGTGGCTCTTTTGTGTTTAAAAGTTAAATTTCAGTGGTTGCGGCTTTACAACCATGCAACGCTAATACGTATTTGAAATATATTTCGTAAGATGTAATATTTCAAATAGTTTGGTTCACTTTCGTGCTGCACTCATATGGATTCCCACACAGTTTTCGCTCTCTTCGAACTTAATTGTATTTTATTCTTCCTCTTGAACGAACTTACGTACTATCCTTACATTCTATTCTTGCTCAAAAAAGCATTCAAATCTGTTTGAATAGCCTCTGATCTCCCTCCCGCTATGAAACTTCTAGAAATATCGTCACCATTCCCTCGCTCTTCTCTAAAATTTTCTTCTCTTAATTCATTTTATACACAGTTGTTGAGATATTTTTCATAGAATGGAATGGTTATTACGATTATAATTTTTTTATTCGGTAAATAAAAGCACATTTGTGAACAAAAGCTAAATTTTATCATTTCGCAAATGTTATTTATTCCTGTGTTTGGTTTCATTTTTAAGTACCTTTTCTGACTGATATGCCATATATCACGACATAGGTTGCGATTCATTTACTGTGAAACTTACGACGATTCTGATTTTATAAAACTTTGTGCATTGTTTACATGGATGAGAACTTTCTTCCAGAAATTATGGCACATTTTGAAGGCAAAAGGATTTGGTGTTAGCTCATTTATGACCCATTGTGGACCTTTACCCGAAAATATATAGTTCTTTTCTTAATTATATTATTGTAATTTTATAGAACATTAAAATACCTTAAAATCATTCAAATAAAGTTGTTTATTTTAAAATATAACTTTTCTAGTTCAAAAATTCCTGACAAATATTTAGTTTCCGAATTCCATAATTTTTTATTCAAAAAGACAGTTCTTAATATAAAAATATATTATATAATTTTATTCCTAATTCTTTATTAAGAAATTATTAGTCCCAGCACAAATTACTTGAATAATTCATTGAACTATTTTTATGTAGTATCTGAGGATTCAGAGACTCTAGTTACTATTTCTACTTTTTATCACATTAAAATTCATGGGACCTTTGCATATCAAAATCGTTTAAGTCCTCTTGCTAATTGATTCCATACAGATATTTGTTTCAAATTCGAATCTTATAAATAATTTTTAATTTTTTTTTCTTTCCGCGGTAGAGTAATTGTAATTGTCGTTGACTTACGGCCGTCGGTTTTTGGACGATTTGTGGGTCGGGGACTTAATACCTTGCTGTATATCGAGGCTGATTCACGTTAAATCCATTGGGGTCAAAGTCGTCCCGTTGTCGGAGTGTGGAAGTCCAGCAAAGTGTGTGCCAGCTCAGCGGTCATCCTTGTCACTTGCAGGAGGCACAAAATTACAAGGTCGGACGTCAATAGCCCTCGTGTTACTTCTGGAGCAACGCTAAAAATCCAAAAGAAATTAAAATTTTTGATCCCAAACGGATTAAAGAATTCTATATATTGGCAAAAGTAAGGTCTATTATTTGCATAAATATATTAACTACCATAGGATGTACGTTTTCACAAGTCATCTAAGTAATTTCTTTTTAGGTTTTGGATCTACTTTGTCATTAACAGTTCAATACGCGAGCGGTCCTTCTTAAACCCTGTTGCATAAGATAATTTGACCTTTACGGTGTGCGTTAACAGTGTATTGAGGGGTCCACACAAATTGGTCTGCTTGGTTATAAATTGTGAGGTAACACTTGAATTATTAGCGTCGAACATAAAATGTTGATGATTATAATCTGTGCATCGTGTCATTCAATATTATATTCTTTAGCAAAAACTTCATTAATTTCATTTTCTGGATTTAGATTTCGGTGACAAATAACTGAAATTTTTGGATAACACTCCTGTATTGGGAAATGTTTTCTAAGCTTTCCAAACAGAATTATCGAATTCGATGTTGGCTTGCCGTTGACTTTGAATGTCCGATCCCTCTATAAGACGATCTGAAAATCATGAAGCTTATCCGTCGCCAGGTGAACCATTTTTAATAATTCACTGCGGCGCTTGACGTATTGAATCACGTAAATGACAGATTCAAGGTGCGGAAAAGAAATGCATGAATGAGCTGATCGAATACGGATGGAAAGAAATGCAAAATCTTCTCTTCTTTAAAAAATTATCCCGAAACTTTCATCTATTTTTCCAATAAAATGGCAAACCTTTCGACTTACAAGTGCTGAAGCGGTAGTGGAATTGAATTTTTTAAGAATGAAACTGTCATTATAATGAAAAGAGAAATATTTAATAAGACATTTGAGTCCAAGGGACGTTATTTTGCCTCTAGCATTTTGTTTTACTATTCACTTTTTTTCTCAGGTGTTAGAGGATCACCATCTACAGTAAAAATGAAATAGTACAAACTATTCAGCAAATAATTGTGGTGTGGATGCATATCTTTAGATAAGTACACATAAAAGATATTTTTTGTACAAATTTGCAGTACATTTTAGCACATAATTACATTTAGAAAATATCATCCTTTCATTTTTTTCGTTTTAAATGACGAAGAAGTTAAGAGTTGATAAGTCAGAAATAAATTTATTTTTTTCGATATTCTGTATTCTTCCAATTATTCCAATGTCAAACAAACCATTAACGATGTAAAGACAGTAGCGTGCATTGCAAACGCTAATTAACTTATCATATTAAAAAATTACAACCGTTCTAATACTGCTTTAATTATGAAAGGTGACGCAACCCCGATTGTTTAAGAATAAAAATGTCGAATACAATAGGTAGAATTTCACACCAGAATCAGGTATCGAAAAGTACTTATGAGGTCACAAAAGAGAACGTAAGTCCTTTTGTGTTAATGAAGAAATGATTTACAATAGAAGTCAATCCTCGCATCTGACCATCTAGAGCTCTGTCGCAACAAATAATCAAATATTTTTACAGAAAATTTTGAAAAATTAATTTTCGAATCTATGAAGTCAATTTTTTTACGTAATTAAGCTGTTGTACAATGCTAGGGTTTTGATATCAACCTTAGTGTTTCTCCTGAAACATTGCAATATTATTCAATGGCATTTTGTTGTTCCTTTAGTATTGGATTTCGACTCACAAATTTCACTAATTTCCTGCATCGATTTTGCGTATGTCCTGGGTATTCAGGCTGAAAATGGCTAAGCCATAGATGTCGAGCAAAGACATTCAGGATGATAATAATAATTGCCACAAACAAGATAGTAATAAAAGGAAAAGAGAAATATTAAAATATTTATTTTGATGCACAGCCTGAATTATTCTAAGATTCTAAAAATAGCATTCTGAAAAAATTTATAAAGGGTGTATATATAATTCTCAAAGTGTCATCCTTGTCCGTTAAGAGACGCTAAAAAGATACGTGGTTCATTGATAATAGCCCCGTGTTGTTTCTAAGTGAGAAATTAATAAAAATTAAATCAATCAATAAAGAATTTGAGAATACTACGCTTTCCATAACTGTAACTGACATGAATGAAAATACCCTTTTCAGCTTTACACTTACTTATTATCGTTTTCTTTGGAGACGGAAGTAACTTAACTGCATAAAACAAAAGTTTGAGTAACTGTTGTGTCAGAAGGAGACCTTAACTGCAGAATGAATCGTAAGCTGTGGAAATGTTGCGGTAAAACGTTTAGTGATTATAGGAAGTACTTTGACCATGTATTCATCTTTCATAACAAAAATGCAGATTATGAAAGAATAAATGTCACAAATAGAAATGATCGTACTACGTTAGACGAACCCCTAGATGGTTGCTCAAAACAAATTAGAGTAACTAAAAGTAAAACAGGAATGAATAAATACAAGAAGGATATCTCGGTTGCAGATTCGAATGATTCCGATAGGATATTTGAGACACCTACAGAGAAAGAATGCAAGAAGAACATCACACTCGTAGGTCCTATTAGAAGATCAACTGATTCCAATAAATTGTTTAAAGAACCCACAATTATTTTCGTGAAGAGGGAGCAGGATGACAATATTTTGCAAAAGTCCGTAAAACGTTCTATAGAATCATACGTCAAGCGCAACGAATCTGAAATTAAAGCAGTTGATGATTTGGAACTTAACAAAACGACACCTTCTACCAACAGACAATCAACTACACGCGAATGCGACAAGCCATATAAATGCAAGATCTGCGGCAAATCCTACTCTAATAAAAGCAGTCTTGTTCAACATAATCGTTTGCATACTGGTGAGAATCTCTTAAAGTGTAAATCGTGCTCGAAGCTATTCACTTCTAAATCTAAATACGAATATCATCTTCGTACCCATACTGGACAAAAACCTTTCAAGTGTGAAATCTGCGGGAAAGGATTTTCTCAAAAACATGATCTCGTTCGTCATCTTCGCATTCACAGAGGTGAGAATCCTTTCAAGTGTGATATCTGCGGGAAAGAATTTCATCGGAAACATCACCTTACTCAACATCATCGTATTCATAGTGGTGAGACGCCTTTCAGGTGTGATTACTGTGGGAATGAATTTAAACAAACAAGTGGCCTAAATCGACATCTTCGCAAACACTGGGATAAGAAACCTTAGTTGGAAATCTTTACACTCATATGGGTGAGACGACTTTCGGGTATGATTCCTGAACCTTTTGCTACGAAATGCAATCTCAGTTTTAAAGTTGTCAATCATGCAACAAAAAGAGACATTTAAACACGAAATTTCATATAATTACTTTTTTCTTAAGTATACTTATTTGTGACGTGTATTTGAATAGTAGCCAGCAAATGAAATATATTGTTCAATTGAGCTAATTTTATGAATGAATCTTCTCTCTTTAGATTTAAATCATTATGAACTGTTTAGGATAGAAAAGCATATCAGAAACAAAATATTGCAATTATTGTAGTCTGAAAGTCAAACATATGTGTATTAGTAAATTTGTATGCAAGTTTTCGAAGTAAACAAAGTATATGTGCCTGTAAAGATGTTAATCCCATTGAAATAAATTTTACTTTTTTATTTTTAAAAGCATATTGATTTCATTTATTGAAATAATCAGAATTAATTTCAAGACACACTTTTTTACATATAAAACACTTATTCTTAAAATGTTCCTTGTAGCGTTTATTTTTAAAGTAATGTATTAAAGGTTTATTCTATTTAAAATCTAAAACTATCTTGCACCAAACAGTTTGAGTTTTATAGATTTTTAAAATATATTTTAATTAATATATATCATTATAATATTGTTTTCTTATTACAGAATGTTCCAAGTGAAATTTCTATTATATCATGTGTAATTTAAAAAGGGTCGACTCTCGAAATAAACAGAATTCTAACTAAATCTTTTAACTTGCACAGAATGAATATATTTTTCAAACTTTACATGGAATGAAATACGATTTGTTTCATCTCTTTATTTTGTAATTTTATGCTTGGAGAATTTTGTTTCGTTCAAACAATGCAACTTCAAATTATTTATATAAAGAGGAATATTTGCATCGTTTAACTTCATCTTATTTCCACATCACATCATCTGTATTTGAAATTTAGAATTCCTGCTTTGTTATACCTGGAAAGCTTCGATGAAAACTGAATTCGAACCCTCCGCTCAACATAGCTATGGTTGGCTTCAAACTAATAATTTCTTCCGTTTGGCAAAAACGGCTTCTTAAAGTTTTGTAAAATTATGTCTTGTATGTTAATTACGAAGCTAGAATATTGCGATTGAATATCCTAATTTTACATTAAATAAATTTAAATATAATCGAATAAATTATTGTTTTATTTTCAAAAGATATTCATATAAATGGAAATGAAAGGCTTATGGAAAATAAATAGAAAAAGCATTTCTTATTTACATAAGTAGGAATATTTTGCTAAGAATGATGTACTAATAAATTTTCGAATGTTCAATCATTAACAAAAATAAAACTCTTGAAGTGTGTCTTCTGTCGAGTCTCGAGAAGTCGTCGAGAAGACAGCGCCACATCGAAAGAAATGCACGCGACCCAACGAAAACCTC
>BMAW01101804.1:0-65524 GCA_019974015.1 Nephila pilipes | reverse complement strand
GAAACATGAATAGAGCAGAGGTGGGATAATCTTTCTGAAAAATACAGTAGCATTACAAGTCAGCCAAAGAAGAATAATTTTTCTGCAAGCCAATAGAGCTTGAAGCAACATCATTAGAATTATTTGCAGTCTTAAAAGTATTTTAAAACTAGCCGAATGTAAAGGTAATAAATTGCATTGTACTTTATACTGATTGTGCTCCGGTGCAATATACACGGATGTAAATGTCCTACATCTAGTGCTATCTCATCCCCTTAGAAATGTGCTCCATTAGGGTATCTCTGGAGTATAGTAAAAAGTGTGTTTAATTATTACAAACGACTCTTAAAACTGTGTTTGGAACTGCGCTAAATCTCATGAAGGCTCAATAAAAAGGACAGAAATTGCTTAAAATGTCTGAAATCTTAAAAGATTAAATAGGCGTAACCAGAAATTTCAAGATTCAAAAAATAAGAAGAAAATTACTATACAAAACACAAATTTAGCAACGAATACGCCATGGAGGGAGAGATTATAATACACTGCTGGCCAAACAAATTGCAACACCTTGAAAGAAGCATGCAAACCATATGAATTTACAGCATGCGTTTGCGATGATGAGCTATGCAGGTCAATAGCATTCCAGCGCAGACGTTTTTCACGAGCGAACTTAGAGCCACACGCAAGCGTTATATATTGGCACAATAGTTTGGCGATTTCAATTTTGGCAGTTGTACGTGGGCATGTTAATTTTTTTCATGCGTTTTTTTTGCGTAGTCTGTTTAAGTATGCCTCGTGGCGTAGGTAAACAGACGTCTTTTGACCAAGATTCTGAATTCCACCATGGAAGAATAGTAGCCTATAGCGATTGCGGTTGATCCTTCCAGTGGCTTCGGTCAACATGTTGGACGAAACCAAGCACCTGTGATGCGGATCTGTTATCCATGGATGCAGGAATGCAGGAACAACGGACTGACTGGGACGATCGCACCCACTTTGTTGCAACACTGCCTGCGATGACAGGTAGATTATGCGCATTGCAGTGATTGATCACGCGACCACATCACGAACCATAGCACAACAGATTTATTCTGCTACGCATCATTCAGTGTCCGCTTGTACCATACAACACCATTTGCAGATGAGTGGAATGTCCTTAAGTCTTCCATTGCTTCGTTTTCACTTGAAGTAAAACTAAAGGCGTTTTCGCCGTAAATATTGCCTTGAACGGCGGACATGGTCAACGGAATGGAACGGCATTGTGTTTATTAATGACTACCGCTTCTGCCTGAAACATCAGGATGGTCGGATTTAAATTTGGAGACACCATCGTGAGAGGCGGCTGAACAGTTGCGTTATGTAACTATTGCCACACCGGTCCTGCACTCGGGGTCATGGTTTGGGGTAGTATTGGATTTCATTCCCGCACCCTTCTAGTTCGCATTACTGTTCAATGAAAAGTTAGCGGTACATCTCTGAGGTGTTAGAGCCAGTGGTCCTCCCCTAACTTCAGCGATTGCAATCAGCCATTTTCCAACAGGATAATGCACGACCACACATGGCAAGCAATGATCAAGAGTTCTTCTTTCCCTATGAGATTCAATTGCTTCTATAGCCTGCTTGTTCTCCCGATCTATCACCAATCGAAAACGTGTAGACCATGCTTGCATAGTGACTGGACCGGGATACACCACTCGCTGCTACACCAGATCAACCTTGCAATATGTGGAAGCCGCATGGACTGCTGTACCCCAAGGATACATCCAAAGCCTCTATGATTGTACGCCGAGGCGTGAGGCAGCAGTTATAGTCAACAAAGGCGGCTAAACTCTCTACTGATTTTGTCATCATCCAAACTTCAAAAGAGGGTGTAATTCTTAACGTTTGATCTTTGTACAACATGTTAACTGCCAAATAAATTCCGCTGTGATATCTTTGGTCCTTCTGGGTGTTGTATTTCTTGTGGCCAGCAGTGTAGTAAGAGTGAGTAAGTGAATGTAAAGGCTATCGGCGCAAGTGCCTGATGTAGCTATACTTCACCAAAAAGGATTTATGTGTTTTCTGGACGTTAAAAAACTTCGAAAAAGTCAAAAATTGGCTGACTAGTAGAAAGATCCAAATTAAAGAAAGATCGCTTGAGTAACCCGGGGTAGTTTCACTCATGTACAGCAAAGACAGAAACCCTATAGAGAAAAAAATATTACTGGGTTGCATCGGGGGTAGGATCCCTGTGCTTGCTTAAAGAAGATAAGTCACTGAGTTCACCTGATTTAATCTCCAGGGACAAGGTGCCTGTCTATATCCAAAGACACTGAGTATTCGTTTTAAACCTCTCTTACGACATGCTACAGTGAGACTATTCTGTCATTCCTGGTCAGCACATATGTTTTATTATTGTAAGAATATGGAATAATGTACGGAAAATATATTAGCAATAATCTTAAAGAGTTATATAAAACATGATGTATATTTACGTGAGTGACTATGCATTAAATTGCATTGGTCGGTGGTTAATCAAATTTTGAAATTTCCACTCAATTACATATTGAATTTAAGCAGATGTAATTCAAAGAAATCTACTACTAGATCTGCTTTAGATTCCTTGACTGATTAGAAGGTAGGTGTTTATTAACTTTTGCACTCAAAATGAAAAAGAGGGTCATTGGTGTCGATCGTCATTGCCTTTCAACATGGTTCAATTGCCGATAAAAACTCATGAAAATATAACCATTTTCCCACTTTCCACATCACGATAACTAGAGGATATTAAATGTCGAAGTATTTTATAAGCAATAACCAGGTTGCACTAAATGTGTTTAAAGAAGCCGAAAAAACAGGGATATTTCAATTATTCAAAAATTTTTATAAATATATATTGGCAAAAATAAGATAATTTTTCTTAATTATTTAATTTCTTGAACAAAAAGTAACAAATTATTTTGAATATTGTGAAATACATGTTTATTTTTAAAATAAATAAAATATGCTTACAATGTTCCTACTCTTTTGTTGAGGATAGCATGTATTCTCAATTACACGACTATTACAACATATGATGGTGACACACAATTCTTCAAAAAATCTTCCGGTTAGATTTTTCAATTAACTGTAAATTTGTGATACCCTATTGTCGATAATAAGTCGGGATATTTCCTGACGTACTCTCCCGACATTCAGTATGATTTTTCATATCAAAAATTACTCAAAACCTCCCCTCAACCTAACACTTTTAAAATATATTACCATATTACGTGACATTCGGCCTAAACAACTTCTAAGCAAAGTGGAAAAAAAAATTTACATCAGAACTCGAGTGACAGGTGTCAAAGCCATTTCCAGGAAAATATAAATTAGTTAATACGAAGAAAAAATTAATTATAGATTAGATTAACTATTTTTTTAGATCACTTGAATCTTCTTTTAATCAACTTAATGTACTTTTTGAATTGTTTAAGAAATGTTGAGACAAATGCAAAATTTATAAGAAAAATAAATAAACTTATGAAGAAAGAAATCCATTGATCCATTGATATTGATCTAAGTAAAATAGAAACATATTTGTTGAAATAAAATTAAAAACATTTTTAAATATTTAACAATGTACGTTTTGGTAAATTTCAAAAAATAAGTATTATTGGTTACTTATTGGGTCAAAGGAAAAATCATTACTTTATTGTAGTTTCCAGAAATGAATAGATTATTGATTATAAGCACAAACACCCTCAAGTATTGAATAAAAAAAAAAAAACTTAAAAAATTGTACATTAATCATTTGTCCATATTTATCGACAGCTTCTTTTTTGATTTAATCTTGTTAAAACCAAACATTCACTTTTACAAATACATTTAATTGACTATAGAAACAAAGCAATGTTTCCTATACACTGTTTTGTAATATGAGCATTGACTTCATACTTGGGTTCTAATTAATTTGCCATGATTTGTTACAACTAGAAAATCTGACTTCAATAATGGACACTGAGTGAGAAATTCTTCGTGTACTTTGATACGAAAATGAAGAAACACTGATATATCAACTCATTTCTCAGTTTAATTTCAACACGAGGGAGAAAAATGATCGAAAATATATAAATATTCACGTTAATCAATAACTGTTTTCAATGAACTCAATGACCACTTTTAAAAATGTTCATAGAATGTCATTTTTGTCAAATCAAGGACATGGAAATAGAATACAAAACCAATTAATGACATGCCAAAAATTAAGTGGTACAACGTCCTGCAAATATATTATTCATATTCTTATTTACTCACTACTAAATTTTTAATACTCATATTCGATTAGATGTTAATTTTTCAGCAAATAAAATTTAGTAGAATTCATTATATCTATTGTTTGGCAAGATTTGGCTTGGGCATTGAAAAGTGATTTTCTCCACACCCCTGCATTAAACGTATTTCCGGAAGAGAAAATCTCTTCTTGTGACGGAAGCGTAGGGCTCATGTTGTCATTTTTGGAGTCATGAACGTTTGGTCGAGATTGCCATTCTTCAAGAATTCAGTATTAATATGATTATGTAACTACCTTAGTATGCTATTTAGCATGCACATAATTGTGAAAAATTTTGTTCTAGTTTTGCAAAAATTCTAGTGTGCTTATTCTTATAATTTACTGCTTCTCAGCTTGCCACACATATCTTCCAATTAGTTAAAGTATTTTAAAGTTGAAAGAGATTTTATTTTTAAGAATAAAAATCACTTTTAGAAAAATGCATGAAGTATATATTTTTTGTAAATAAAAATTCATGTCCATTTCAAATTAGTTATACAGTTGTTATAAAATATTTGTTTCATAATTAAATTTTGTAAAGATTTTTTTATATTTTCAAAAGTGTCTTTTCTTGTGAAGAGAATCTGTTGAATACCTCCAAATTTACAAATTGTCGCTAATTCATAACTTTCCGATCATTAAGCTTTATATTCCTTTCTATCATATATGTATTGTTTCTTATTCAAATAGAAAAAGTTTATTTTCACCAATTTTACAAGTTATATTTAAAATTATTTCGAACCATTTATTCTTTTTAAGCTTTCTGTTCTAGGTTGATCCTTTTCTGTGCACAAAAATAAGTGAATTATTAATAAAATAACAGCAAAATGATTTATAAAAACTAAACACTAATCTTATGCTTTTACTAATCGACAACATACATTTGAATTTAAGTAATTTTCAAATATATGGCTTGAATTAATTACACTTTTAGATACTCATGACTACTGAGAACAGGGTGCAATAACTTTAACTTTAATACGAATAAAGGAATATTTTTTAGGGTTTCAAATGTGACTTACCACAACTCCTTGTTAATTATTTCTTTGAATATAGTAAGTTTCAAATTACGATATTTAGGATTCGAAATGAACAATAAAACATACTAAAAACTATTTATATTATTAATGTTACAATTATATCAGTAGTTATTAATGGTAAGGTAAAATAATTTATGAATTTCAACATTTTGACAGGTAGCTATGAACATTGAGTTTAAATCGTAAAAGGTTTAAGTGCTGCTATTATGATTGTTTTTGAAGCCATACTGGTATAAAACATGAGAGTTATTCGCGACGAGCCTTGTAATTTTTAACCTCAGTCAAGTGACGTGGACCTCACCTGAGATGGCAATTCCTTATCTTGAAACTTTCCCATCACCTCTTCGTCCAGACATAAACTTCGTTAAGAATCAGTTCCGCTACACAGAACATTCAAGTGATAGTGGAAATAATCTAAAGTGCAATTAAACGAGAAAAAAAATTCATTATTTTCATAATTTTTAGATTCAATCAAAACTGAACAAATTATTTTGATTCAATTAAAATTGCAAGTCAAAACAGTTCGATTTTTGTTGAAATATTTTATTGTAAGAAAAAGATAACTGGTGATAAATATTCATGAAAAAATACGATATAATTATTAGAGATACGAAAAATAAGAATTAGGTACGGGGGGGGGGAGAATTTGATTTTCAATTGAATAATAAGAGAACTTTTATATATTTTCGATCAATTATCTCCCTCGAGTTCAAATTACTATGAAAAATGAGTTGATATATCTGACTATATTCTTTTTCATTTAAAAGTACACAAAGAATTTTTGACTCAATGACAAGTATTGGAGTCAGATTTTCAATTTGTAATAGATCATGAAAATTTTAATATAATTCCAGTTTGAAGCCACTGTTCATATTGCAAAACATTGTTTAAAAAAAAGTGTCTTGTTTCCTTGGCCAATTCAATGTAGTTGCATAAGTGAGCATTTGATTTAAAAAGGGTGAATCAAAAAAGACGAAGTTGATAAATATGGAAAAAATATAGATGTAACATTTTTCGTAATATTTTTTTTTCTTATATTCAATACTTGAGGGTGTGTGTGCTTATAATCAAAAATCTATTCATTTATTGAAACTACAATAAAGTAATGGGTTTTCCTTTTACCCAGTAAATTAACCAATAATAATTATTTTTAAAATTTACCAAAATGTACTTTCTTGAATATTTAAAAATACTTTTAATGTTATTTCAATAAACATATTCCTATTTTACTTAGATCAATATAAATAGTTCATTGAATTTCTTTCTTTCTAAATTCATTTACTTTTTCTTATTAATTGTACCTTAATATTTCATTTTCATTTACAAGTTGTTTCTACAAACACAAATCCTAAACACATTTGTATTGATGCTTTAGATATTAAGGTATTTCTTATACTACTTATTTTACCAAGTATATTATTTATTTAACCATAAAAATATTACTGATTTTTTTTAAAATTATACGGTTATTACTTACTTAGTGATTTATTCATGCTTATATAGTTCTTAATCTATATCATTTAATCTTAATTTAACTAAGAATTCAAATTCAAATTTAGCACAAAAACTTTTTTACACTACAATAGTTAGCTGGATTCTTAGACTGAACATAACAATTTATTTTGAAGTGAATAACAAAGTAATTAATTTTTGATTTGGTGTATTCATCCTTTTCAAATCAGTAGATTTGACTTTTAGATTTATTTTTACATAGGGGATGGGACGTGTTCTCAACTAGACTCCTCGGGATCTGCTTCTGATTAAAAATATAAATTTCGAGTGAATTCGATAACATAAACATATCAAATTTTTATTACAAATGTAAATGTTTATTTACTTCTAGGTGCAACTTTTTAAATAATTTAAAATAAAATGTTGGGTAACTAACGTAACAATTAATAAGCATTAAAACTTTTTAGTTAGTATTGTAAAATCATGTCATTTTTTTTTAAATAAGTGTTTATAAAATTCCTTTGAAAATTGGTATAATTCACGGAAACTTTTAAGCAAATAAAGATAATGTGAATATAATTTATCATTAGCCATTTCTTAAAGCGTTGATTACTGGTGAAAAGATGGAAATTAATCTTTTTTTCTGTACTGTAATATATTAATATGTCCTCTTTGATGTGTATACCGTGCATTTATAAGGGAAATCCCACATATAATTCCATCAAATCTTTCTTTTTCATTGACAAGAGGCTTCACTTGCAATAAACTTCTGCACACATCCAATGATACTTCTGAATTTATGATTACCGGAGCAGATTAAAATTCTTTAACTAACCTGAAACTATGTACCAATTATTCTTATTGATATTTCTATACCAAAATTAGCCCAATACCCAGTTGATAAAAATTTAATTTTTCACGGCCAACTTTTTTCATTTCAGTAAATTATTTAAACAACCCGTAATATAGTACGCCCCCTCGGGTTAATCTTGTAACATAACTAATCATTCAACAAATAGAATCTTTTCTCCTTTTCAAATCAAAACTTTACTTTCAATTTCACAATTTTTTTGCACCTTAAGATAGCACATCCTTTTCTTTATTTTTTTAATTTGTTTTTTTCTTTTTTTCATTTACAGTATTTTCTGTTTTATTATACATTTAGCGTCTTAGTACTATTTAATAAGTCAACTGCGAAACTTGGACCTCAGACCAAAGACATTCTTATCGTACAGGTTTTACCATGAATCCATCAAAAAGTAAAAGCAACTACCGGCGATCCACTTCTACCTAGCGGTTTTGGTGACGGCTTCGTTGCCGATGTTTTTCGTCGTATTGCGTGTTAAAGCCCTGATATCACAAATCATCCCCCATGTAGTGAGAGATATGATTTGTAACGTTATTAATATTCCAATTCCTTCCATACAGGTGTATCTAGGTAAGGGTTGTACAAGCTGATTTGACGTCCTCCTGATTTGAGTAAGGTTCAAAATTACATTGTTCGTCCAAACAACGTATCTAAGCAAAAAAAGCAAGTGTGCTATGTCAAGTGTCTTTCTCAGAACTTGAAAAATAAGAATTCATAAAAAAAATTGTTCTTTCCCCAATTCTTCTCTTTATGCTTTAAAATGAAAAATAAGTAAACACTTTTTAAATCAAGCAAGCAATCTAATTGGAGGAGGTAGAGCTCATTTAATTACGTTTACTTAACTCGGAGATCTCTTGTGAGGGCAGCACACAATTTACATAAGTAATGAAAGATTATCTCATCTGCAGTCACTAAACCATATGAATTTCATGAGAAAAAAATGAATCTTTAGATTTATGCTATTATATTTTTTCTAACATTATTCAAATTTATTCAATTTCCACTTAGGAGTCGTGTCGTTATCCTTCCGCACTCAACATGCAGTTTAAATTTTTGTATTGAGTCACTTCTTAGTTTAACAGCCTTGAATTTAATTTTATCCTCAATTATTCTCCAAAGAGTGAAGTTATTGAGTAAAGTATAGATTCTTAGGCTTCATGATGTAATTTTTCCCCCTCTTACTTGGACTAATAAAGCCTAAAGAAAGTTGGTTAATATATCGAACCTAGTCTCTCTTCTTTTCAAAAATTCAATTTGAAATTAAAAAATATATTCAAAGATTGAGCATTTTTAATGCTCAACATTTGTAACTGCTCCTTCAATTTTATGATTCAGAATGTAATGAACAAATTGATGTATCAATATGGATATTAAACGGTCGAAACAAATCAGTAAACATTAGTCAATAAAAAATATTTTATTACAGATTAGACTGATGAATAATCAAATTTTTCATGTAATTTTTTATGAATTTACAGGCAACATTTTGATAAGTCATTTATAAAAAGTATTGTTAACCAAATCATAAAAATAGGGAATCTTGTCACAATGATTTTTGTAAAATAAAAGCTCTAAATTATATATGTGATGATTTACTCATTATTTTCATGAACACCATATTTGGCCAGTAAGGTTTCACAAATAAATTAATTTGCCATATTTTATTTTTAAATCTTCTTCCAAATATTTTGTTGCTTTTAATGTAACTGAATAATTAAAATCGCAGACTCAATATCATATTAGTGTACATGGTTGCTGGGGTTCTAACCATTCATGCGCGAATACCTTGATACTTTTAAAAACAGTTATTGTAACGGTTGTCTGAATTCAATTCTTGGGAATATGTACAGATTTAAAAAAATGGATAATAATATGAAGTGTCGTCCACGTCTACTAATTGAGTTCCAATTTCGAGGACAGTCCACAATATGCTCATGTTGCTTATAAATGCAACTTTCATTAACGATCTTTTAAGCAATCGATGTACTTGGCAAGATGAAAAAGAACCAATTAAAATGCATTTTACTAAATTCAAAAAATATTTGAATGTAACGTCACTAATTTGATTAAACGACAAACATTTTTCTTAGAAGTATATGTAAAAATTTCCTAGTGCCTTTCTTTACATTATTTATTTTGATATGTGTTATTACTTTATTGTATTCTCTCGTAAGCTTTCAAGAATTAACCTGAATCGTAAATACGTTTTTAAAGGCATTAAATTACAAGTAATTTCTTTTTACTTTTATATTTATTTCCTTTTTTAGACATTTGCATAAATCTCCCACATAGAGAAAAAAGTATTGCCACATTGAATAGTTAATATGCTTATTAGAGTACTTTTGGAAGAAACTACATTCCACAATAAAACAGTTTGCACAAATATCAAATAATTTCTTTAAAACACCATAAAAGACCCTGCACCACCAAACAGTTAAAACAATACTTATTCACTTTATTTTGTAAAAGGAAACACAATTTACACAAATAAAGGCAAGATATGTATACAGTACCGGCTACCATATTTCATTATGTTTGCCTATTATGGATCATGTTTTGTGTCATTATTTTTCATTTTTATCATCAAAAAAAAAAGAATCATATGTATTGAAATATCAATGAGAACTCAATCAAGCCAAACAGTAAAATTCATGAACAAACTTTAAACCTGAATTTTTTATTTTATTTCATGAATAGAAAGATTTTGTCTGTTAAGAATTGTAGGCTTAGTTGAACTTCCGTGATTAAATTATTTTATATAATTATTTTAAACATTTTTTCGAGGGCATTTAGTGTAATTTATAAACAAAGCAAACAAAGAGATTGAATATTTCTAATATGTTTATGTGTTTATAGTTTTTTTTTATTTTTATTTTTAAGATATTTAAAAAATATTGCAATACATTTAACGAAAAATGCAAATCAGAAGAAAGAAAAAGTTTACTCGACTTTAAAAAATATAATCAGTAATAAACTGTTTGTGGTAGATTGTATTTTTAATAACACATTAAAATTTTAAAGAATAAATAAAGCTTTATATCATGGAATAGTGTTTATTACTTCTACACTCCGTTATGTAGATACTTTTCTGAAGGTGTCTACTCTATGCGTCGTATATCTTATTAACAATGTATAAATAATTAATATTAAAATATTAAGCTTTTTTAATACATTCATTAAAAAAACAAGACAATAAAAATACTTATTTTAAAAAAAATATTTCCTATTTTAATTAAAACAATTTAACTTTCTAAGATGAAAATAAACTAATATTTATATATATATATATATATATATATACATATTCTAAATATTAATTAAATATTTTAATAAGTATGAATTATTTTGTAGACTATTAAAGGCTTACTTTCTTTTTCAATTAATTTGTTCTTAAAGATAATGATTGTTAAATGGTGTTAGGAATATTTTTTGACATCGAAATTTAATAATCATAAAGTTCCAATTTTTATCATATTTCATTTTCATCCATTTAAAAGAGATTCGGTTATTTTTTTATTTACGTAAACAACACTGAAGTTTTCAAGCTCAAATTCTTCCAATTCGAAAAAAGAATTAAAGTACTCTGTTTTTTTATTCAAATATAACAGAATCACAAAATCAATCAATTCCACTTTTGAAAAAGATTATAGAATGTCATTTTTGTCAAATCAAGGACATGGAAATAGAATACAATTTCATTTAATGAGATAACATAAATTCAGTGGTTAACGTAATGCAAATATATTATTCATATTCTTATTTACTCACTACTAAATTTTTAATATGCATCACCGATTGGATGTTAATTTTTCAGTTAATAAAATTTAGTGGAATTGATTATACCTATTGTTTGGTATAATTTGGCTTGCTGCAAAGGCAAGTGATTTTCTCTACACCAGAGCATTAAACGTATAACTGGGAGTGAAAATCTTTTCTTGTGACGGAAGTGTTAGGGTTTCTGTTGTCTCTTTTATGAACTGTGTTTCAATTATTAGATATTACTACTTCTGGCGTCATAAAAGTTTGGTCGAGATTTCCATTCATTTCACGTAAAGGGAATGTGTTAATTTCCTTTACATCTACAAATTGTCTCCAATTGCTAACTTTCCTAACATTAAGCTTTATATTCCTTTTTATCATATATACATCGTTTCTTATATCAAATTTAAAAAGTTTAGTTTCACCAATTCTACAAGTTATATTAAAAAAATATTTCGAACAATTTAATCTTTTTAAGCTTTCTGTTCTAGGTTGATCCTTTTTTATACTCAAAAATAAGTGAATTATTAACAAAATAACTGCAAAATGATACATAAAAACTGAACACTAATCGTGTGAAGTTACTATTCGACTTAGTACATTTTAATTTCCGTAAACGACAAGAAATCAGTCTTAAATTAATTACACTTTCGGTAACTTACCACGGCTTCCTTTTTTTTCTTTCTTTCAATATATTAAGTTTCAAATTAAAATATTTAGGATTCGAAATGAACAATAAAACTTACTAAAAACTATTTAAATTGTTATCGTTTAAATTATATCAGTAGTTATTATTGGTAAGCAAAAATAATTTATAAATTTCAATATTTTGAGACATAGCTATGAACCTTGAGTATAAATCATGAAAAGTTTAAGTGCTATTATTTTGATTGCTTTTGAAGTCATACTGGTATAAATCATGAGGGGAATTCGCAACGAGCAGCATAATTTTGAAAATCAGACAAGTGACGTGGATCTCATTGGAGATGACAATTCCTATCTCGAAGCTTCTCCATCACCCCTTCGGCAAGGCTAACGACCTCGTCCGGAATCATCCCCGGTACTCTGCACCTTCAAGTGCTAGAGCAAATAATAAAACGAAGTTTAATTAAGTGAGAAAGAAATTCATATTTTTTAGATTATTCAGTGTCAATAAAAATGAAAAACTCAAGGTAACTCGAGTCAAGGATAAATGAATCAATGTAAGCCTTGAGGACATTCCACTCTGCTGCAAACGGCGTCTACTGGTACAAGTAGACACCGAATGAAGCGTAACAGACTAAATCTGTTGTGCTATGGTTCGTGATGTGACTGCGCGATCCATCACTGAAACGTGCACAATCTGCCTGCCATCACCGACAGTGGTGCAACGAAGTGGGTGCGATCGTCCCCTTCTTTCCGTCATTCATTCCTGCATCCAGCGATCACAGATACACATCACAGTTGTTTGGTTCCTTCCAACATGTTGACCGATTCCTCTGAAGGATAATCCGCAATCCCTATAGGCTACTATTCTTCCTCGGTGGAATTAAGAATCTTGGTCAAAAGACGTATGTTTACCTACGCCACGAGGAATACGTAAACAGACTACGAAAAAAAAATACCATGCCCACGTACAACTGCCATACTTGAAATCGCCAATCTGTTCTGCCCTGATATAGACCTTCGAGTGGCGCCACGGTCGCCCGTGAAATCTGTCTGCACTGGATTGCTAATGACCTGTAAAATTCATCGTCGTAAAGGCATGATGTAAATTCTCATGGTTTGTATGCTTTTTTCAAGGTGTGGCAATTTGTTTGGCCAGAAGTGTATTATAATCTGTACTATGCAGTGACTTCTCCCTCCCTGGCGTATTCGTTGCTAAATTTGTGTTTCATACATTAATTTTCTTCTTATTTTTTGAATCTTGAAATTTCTGTTTACGCCTATTTAAGCTTTCAAAATTTCAGGCATTTTTAGCAATTTCTGCCTTTTTTTTGAGCGTTCATGAGATTTAGCTCAGTTCTAAACACAGTTTTAAGATATGTTTGTAATATTTGGATATACTTTTTACTATACTCCAGAGACACTTAACTTGTATGAGCACGTTTCTAAGGGGATGAGAATGCACTATATGGAGGATATTTACTTTTTTGTATAATGCACCTTAGCACAATCATTATATAGTGCAACACAATTTATTATCTCTATATTTTCCTCGTATTAAAAATCTTTTAAGACAACAAATTACTTTAATCATGTTGCTTCGATCTCTGTTGGTTTGCAAAAAAATGATACTTCTTTGACTGACTTAACATTTTCTAATATATTTTTCAGTAATTTTTGGTTAATAAAATTTTCAGAAAAGATGTCCTACCAGTACTTTTTTCATGTATCTAACAATAAAAAGATTGCCTACTTTTTAAGTCTTAGATTTTCTGAAAATATATGCTTGCATATCTTTCATGAAAATAGGGATTTCATTCCCTTTAACTTAATAGAAAAGGAGAAATTAAATAATTAAGAAAATTATCTTATTTTTACGAAAATATATTTAATTAAAAATTTTAATTTATTGAAATTTCCCTGGTTTTTCAGCTTCTTTAAACACATTTAGTGCAACCTGGTTATATCATATTCAATACTTTGATATTTAACATCCTCTAGTAGTCATGGTGTGGAAAATGGGAAATATTTTCATGAGTATTTATCGGCAATTGGACCATGTTCAAAAGCAATGAGGACCAACGCTAATTGCCCTCATGTTTATTTTAAGTGCGATGTTAATAAACACCTGCCCTCTAATCAATCAAAGAATCAAAAATAGATCTAGTAGTTGAGCTCTTTGAATTACATATGTTTAAACTTAATGAGTAATTGAGAGGAAAGTTAAAATTTGATTCCAAATTATACGTAACGATTTTTTAAGACCAATTTTTTTTTTCATTTAATAATTCTAAGCGCTCATTACATTTATTATACAAAAAATGAAATGCATACAGCTATAAGAATACTAATAATAAAATCTGAAAACAAAATTAAACAGTAAGAAATGGTTAGAATAAATGAGTGATTCTCAACCTGTGTGGCGCGTCCCCCTAGTTGCGCGCAATCACACTGGAGAGGGGCGAGAGAATTCTTTAATTACAACATTTAGGAGGAAAATAGATTGTCCTAGCATTAGTTTACCATGTACACAAGAGGATGTGGAAGAGAATATCTTCGAGTGTATTGACGAAATATTTCATTCTTGGAAGCAGGTACTTTTACTACTCACAAAGATTCAAAGTAGTACGAATGTGTGTGTGTGTGATGAGTGAAGTCCGCGTAGGGCGAATGTGTGTGTGGTGTGGTGGGATAAAGTTCGAAAGGGTGTGTTGCGATTGCTGTGGAAAGACGTGCGAAAGAGTCGCGTATCTAGTCCACTTAGGAATGTCCCAACAGTGAAATGTACTTGAGACTGAGGAAAAGATAAGGATTCCCTGATTGCTTCCGGGGGCTTTGTAAGAAATGGAGGGAGAATTTTCAAGATGTGTGTAGAAGCGTGATGAGAGGATGGTGGTCTTAACATAGCAATTCAAGTATGCCTGATGTCCTCCGAGTTCCAAATTTGTGACTTGGAAGGAGTATGAATGTGTGTGGGTAATGAGTGAAGTCCGTGAAGGACGAATGTGTGCGTGGTGTGGTCGGAAGAAGTTCGAACGGGTGTGATGCGATTGCTGTGGAAAAATGTGCGAAACAGTCGCGCAATTCGTCTATTTAGGAATCTGCCAAGTATGAAAAGTACGTTAGATTGGGGGAAAGATAAGGGTCCACTCATTGTTTCAAAGTGGTGTTGTCAGAAAGGGATGGAGAATTTGCGTTACGCATATAGAAGCGTTGGGAGAGGTAGTTATGTTAATATGTCTACTGATTCCCGGGTTTCAAATTTATTTCTTGGAAGCAGTATGAATGAGTTTTACTGAATGAAGGCCGTTAAGGAAGAAGAATTTACAAATATATACAGAGATAAGAATATGTATCAGAGATAAAAATACTAATAATTAATTCTGAAATCAAACTAAAATACTAAGAAATGGTAAGTTTAAATCAGTGGTTCTCAATCTGTGGAGCGAGCCCTCCTTGGGAGGCGCCAGCACACTAGAGAGGGGATCCAGAATTCTTTAATTACAACATTTTATTATATTTAAACACAGAATGTAAATGATATTTAAATACAAAATGTAAATCATATTTAAATACAGAATGTAAATCATATTTAAATACAGAATGTAAATCATATTTAATACAGAATGTAATGTCTTTCCACTATAATTTTAATATTTATTACAATAAAAATATTGGGTACTTGCTTTGTCTTTGACCAATTCTTTTTTCTTATATCGATATTGTTCGAGAAAATGGGAGTACTTTATCTCTATGATTTTATTCAAACAAAACATAGATGCAAAACTTCTCATTAACACGATTAATTTTTTTTAATATTAATTCATTGATATTATTTCATGCAATTTAGGAAATTGAAATGCTTTACATGTGTCAGAAATCTAGGTGTTGTTATTGGATAACGGATAGATGCTCACACTCAAGAATTACTCATGCTCTGTACGCTACCGACATCTGTTAAGCTTAAACCATTCTGATTGCAATGCAGCGCCTCTCGCTTCAGTAAGCAAGTTTGTATAGCCGTACCCTTCCTTCACATAAGGTTGGCGTGGTGTGGATGTAAGGAGGGGGTGTGCCAGCTCAGGTTTCGTCCTCGTCACTTCACCGTGGTTCAAAGTAACGAGCCCTCGTGTTGCTAACATAGCCCTCGTGTTGCTTCTAGTGCGAAGTTAACTTTAAATCTATACTAAACAAAACTCCTTCAAATAAGAGTTATTTCGTTTCGTTACGTTAGAAAAATGATAAGTGTGCAAGAAATTATTTTGTAATTTCTCTTGAAGCGTGGAAATGTTACTTAAATTTATAATTTTTTGAAATGTATGTAATGAATATTTATTACCAGCACTCGTTTTTTTTTTTTTTTTTTTTTTTTTTTTTTTTTTTCAAAATGGTTTTAAAAAGTCCAAAAAAAATTTGAAGATGATTCACGCTCGGGTCACGCTACAACGTCAAAAATGGATTGCAATATCGAAAACATCTATTATATCGTTCGATCTGACAATCAGTTAAATATTCGTGTGATTCATGTGACTATAGGTTATGACAAATAATCCGTATGACCAAATTATATTTCAAAACAACCCTAAGGCCTCTTTTACGTTGTCTGTCTAGATTTTCTAATCAAGTATATCATCTAAGGAATAGACTATCCACCTTATTCTTCCGACCAAACTTAACTTGTTTCTTAACTTGAAATATTCATTGAAATGTTACAATTGGGAAAGAAAAGCGGCATCCTTCCGGTAAAAACTCTAAGAAGATGATTTCTAGCCCTGTTTAAAAGAATGGCAGCTTCCCATGGATTGTTTGGTTTAAATTTATTGACATCGCTCTAGAAAAAAAAAATGGTTACGGACGTCGTAATTTTGAACCTCGGCTTAAGAACGTGGACGACACCTGAGCTGCCACCTGCTCTCTTAACTTCCACACTGTGCCAATGGAAAGACTTTGGTTCATGAAAGAATTATAATGTATCAGGTCTAACGATTCAACGAATACCGTCGGCCAAGAGTCCGGTGAATGAATAACTATGCTACCGCGTTAACATCATTCTCTTGGAAGCGTTGTAAGTAAAACCTCGATAGAAAACTCGATAGCTAATAGTGAATGCAGTGGTAATTCTGAACCTAGAAGGGATATAAAGTTTTATTTTGACCATTTGACGAATAATTCATTCCTCAATAATTATATTTAATTTTTTCTAAGGAATACATTTGCACATTAATTTATACATTATATTTAGATATTTGTAATTCATTCGTATGTATACAAAACAAATTTTTAAAATGGTGATATTTCAGAAAACTACTATCGAATTTATAAAGAATTCATGATGGAAAGAAAATTATATTATATACAGTAATTGTGTTTAGTTTTCTTCTATTTTTATTGAACGTTCTTAAAATTAAAGACAATATATTACTAGGTAATTGGTAAAATATCTTTACAAATAAAGAGCTGTATTTAAAAAATAAAAATCTCTGAAATTATTTTCTAAGCTTGTGTGTTGATCCTATCGTTGTGCTTAGTTTTACATGTTAAGATAATTGAAGATATTGATTAAATTTCAGTTACAGACAGGAGGAAGCTATATTTAAATAATAAATGCCGAATAAGACAATGAGTCAATTTTAAGTTGATTAAATATAATAATGAACGATTAAGTTTATTTATTATTAATTTTCTATCAAAGTTCTTAAGTGATTAAATGTATAATGTGATTATATATGCTTAAAAAATCTCGAAATAGCTAAGAGACTTGACATTTTTTATTTAACCAAAATATCAATTAATTACATAGCTAAACTTACCTGTAAGACGAAGGAGCGATAAGCTAGGCCTCCTTTTGATAACTTACCAGATATTTGTTCAGAGTTTAACCGAATTATAAGTGACCTCTTCATAAATTGTTAATCAAATTAGAAATGGAGTATTTACAAGATCATTGAGTTTAATAAATTAATCGTGTTAAAGAGAACTTTTGCACAAATGTTTTGCATCTATGTTTTCTTTTAATAAAATCATAGGGATTAAGTACCCCCGTTCCTCTTGAACAAATCCATGTGGAATTTATAGAGCATAATATGTTAAAGACCAAGGAAGAGCCTAATAACTTTATTATAATAATCCTTTAAATTATAGTGGAAGATTAATACATTCTCTATTTAACTATGATATACTCTAACCCTTTCTTACTGTTTTGTTTTCAGCATTTCTTATTACTATTCTTATCTATGCATACTTTTTACTTTTGGTCAAATAAGTGTAAAGAGCGATTAGAATTATTAAATCGAAAAGTAATTTTGGTATTAAACTTCGTTATGTTTAACTTTCAATTTACAATCTACCTATGTCAAGAATGAAAACTAAGTCCGGATTATTTAAAAATAGGTTTGGTTTATTATAGAATCTTTCTGATGTGTTATTTCTCCTATAAGCAGGAAATAGCATTGCACATCATTAACTCCCTATTTTCATGCTTTCTATATTGGAAATCAAACACTTCAAAGATGAAAGAATTCTGCTGAACATCAAAGATGAAAATATTTGATATTTTAATGTTAAGATTTGCGATATATTAATAATTTGCTAAAGAGATGCTATCAATATAATTAAAATATTTTTTCTAATATAACTAACATATTATTTATGCTATTCTTGCAATTCTGTTATTTGTGTTTGAATGAATTTAATGCTTATTTTTAAAATTTTCTGTAAAACGATCAGATAATTTCAATCCGTAATTATTTCAACAATATTACTGTGGTGTGTGTAAAGATTCAGAATAATAACTACTTATTACACACACACAGTTTATTTGCTGACGAAGGACAGAACATAAAAAACAAAACAAATTCATTAAATTCGCGTCATCACAGCTTTAACGTCCGGCACAATCTAACTTCAAGCGTAATTTCCTGAACCGTCTTATTCAGCATCTGGCTCCTTCTCCATCTCCGTCACATCTCACAACGTCACATCTCTCTCGAAGTGCTAGGTGGCGCTCTGCAAGCATCATGGTTGCCTTCCGGGATTATAGATCAGCAGGTCTTAGATCCCACATTACTAAATTTGATTTTTAAGTAATTTAACACTTAACAGGGGACAAGAAACTCACAGACTGTTCCACTTATTTATTTTGCTTTCAATTATATTAGTTGTTTAAAGTTCTATTAATATATCCAAAGAACAAATAATTCAAATAGAAAACTTTTACTAACATATTTAATAATTTTTATATTTGCTGCTTTTTCTACTTACTTTTGTCCCACACAGCTATTCAGAAAAATTGAAAAAAATAATTGTATCAATACCCTTGAATTCAACAGTTCTTTCATTTACTGCCAATTTTGAGAGTTTGAAGTAATATACCTAAGAAATCAATCGAATTTTAATACAAATAATGTGAAAGTCTTTTTGTAAATGGAAAAATCTTACATCATGTTTTCCGCTGCTTAATTAAACTTAATCCTATAATGTGTAAAATAGTAAGGTACTAATTATAAAATAAAATAAATAAAAATCACATTTAATCAGAAATCCCATTTTTGGGTAATATGTGAAAACATATTACCACATATTGGCAAACTTGCAATCACATCGTATCGGGAACTTCGCCGTACTTTTATTTTTTGTCATTCCTTCTCTTTGTATAAGCAACCAAAACTGGAGTAGCATTTAACTTTTTATTGGTAGATGTCGCATAAAATGAAAAAGAACAATCTATAACCCAAAATGGATTTATAACTGATCATCAAAGACCTTTCAAAGTTGTAACATATTTCCTATATGTTACAACTTTGAAAAACATTTTTATTTATATCCATACAAAGCTCGATATGTGTTAATTTACCTCACATCTTCCATACAATATATATTTAAAAAATATTCCTAACAGGAGTTCAACAAGGGAGAAGAAGTTTTTTTATGCAATGTTCTTATGTATTAATTCACTGGATAGTTAGAACGCTTTGTAATCCTGTTATTCATAACAACAAATGTTTTTTTTTTTTTTTTTTTTTGCTTGAAGAATATTTTTAGCAATAGGTTATAATACATGTCATATTATGAATGGCAAATATGATGCAAACATACCTTTTGCATAACATTTAATTTTCATTACCTAACATCATTCATATGCTAAAATGTGAACGTTTTACCATTTTTCTTTGCATATCCACTGCCATATATTTTCTGTTTAGTTTAACAGTTCCGCATGTATCGGCATTATGTTTTAGTTGAATATCATATATGAGGACCAGTATGACAATTATTTGTTGTGAGGCAGTAGCCTTTATTTATCAACAGATTCATCTACGACATTATTCATTGAAATCGGATGGATATTATATTTAGAATCAAAAGCTATTTTATTTACTTAAGGTTGACTATTGTTGATCAAATAAAACCTGATTTAATAGTTTCAATTAGTAAAATTTCTATTTTGACAAAATATCCATATTGGAGTGAAATTTTCTCTACATTTCTGTGTATGTAACGAGAGACAGCTTCTCATTGAAACCGATATTTATGTCACTGCTAGATTTTAGTCAATAACATTAACACACAATATTGAAGCTGTATTAGATTACGCTAACTGAATTTAAAATTATTATACCAAATAGAAATCTTAAGACGATAATCCATTTCCCAAAAGGTTATACGAGTTATTACGCTTATATCATTATTTTTTACGGATCATGCTAAATCCTTTACATAAAGCACAAATTTGTTCAATCTAATTTAAAAACTATAGTTCCGTGACTTAAGCGATACGTTAAAATCTTAGTGATCGTGTGTTTACTAACGTCTTACTGAGAAGCAACACGAAGGCTATTGGTGAAGGAAAAAGTTAAGCTAATAGTCAGTTAAATGACGAGAAAGCCACGTAAATGGCCTCTCAATCTACAAAATTCCACCCGAAGTCAAGGAAAAAACATTAAGCTAGGACAGATTTAAAGTACCTCAGCCTCAATAAATGGAGGACTTTCAGGTGAATTAGGGAATGAACCCAGTCTAATCTATAATAAAACATTATTTATTCATTATTTTTTACTGTTTTGTTTCGACCGTTTAATATCCTTATTCATGTAACAATTTGTAAATTACAATCTGGAACATAAGAGTTAAGGAGCAGTTAGAAATATTAATCTGGAAAATTGCTCAATCTTTGAATATATTTTTTTAACAAACTGAATTCCTTAAAAAAGAAGAGGATGGAGTAGTTCAGTAGGTACGATGTATTAACAAATTTTAATTAGGCTTTATTAGTAAAGTAAAAAGAAAAAAAATAATTGTACATCATGAAGCCTAAGAATCCGTATTTTACTCAATACCTTCACTCTTTGGAGAATAATTGAGGATGAAATAGAATTAAATGAACGAAAAATAAGAAGTAAGTCAATACAAAAATATGAATTACAAGGTGAGTATGGGAAGATGACGACACGATTCATAAAGGGAAATTGTAATAAATAGGAACAATATTAGAAAATATATATTAGCATAAATCCAAAGGTCCATGCTTAGCTCATAACATTCTTATGATTAAGTACTTGTAGATGAGATAATCTTTCATTATTTATTTAAATTGTGTGCTACCCTCACAAAAGGTCTTTGAGTTAACTAAATGTAAGTAAATGAGCTCTATCTCGTCCAATTAGCTTGCTTGCTTGATTGAAAAAGTGTTTACTAACTTTTCATTTAAAAGCAGAAAGAGAGGAATAGGCGTATGAACAATTTTTTTATGAACTTTTATTTTTCAAGTTCTGAGAATGACACTCGAAATAGCACACCTCCCTTTTTATCCTTAGATAAAACTTAGCAACTTTCACCCTAAGTAATCTAAAGAGATTTTTTTTTCTATGGGGAATACGGTGTGCACTTAACACGGTTGAAACACATCCTGGATATTATTAGCGATTATTTGCATTTTACAGAACCTTCAAATATTTCCAAGGAATTTTAACTTTTGATTCAATTTTTTTATATGTGTGGATCAAAGTCAACTTTGTTTGGCGCAAGTAAATTTTCATTTTGATTCCAAGTCCTTAAATTGTACCATTATAAATATTCATGCAACTTGATTCAATTATTTACGAAAAGTATACAAATGAACAAAAACTGTCGTGTTTGTTCGAGAGAATGGCCCGTAGTTGCCTTGTCATTTTGTTGGATTTCTAACGTCACACTGAGAGCAATCATTTTGGATATTTGGACGGATATCGTAATTTTGAACCTCCCTCCAATCAGGAGAACGTCAAATAAACTTGAACATCTCTTTTCTGGACACATCACCATTGAAGGAATTGGAACCTCGATAGAATTACAAATTTTATTTCTCACTACATGGGCGATAATTAGTGACATCTGGGCTCAAACACGCGATTCGACGAAAAACTTCGGCAACGAAGGCACCACCACGGCCACTAAGTAGCTGTGGTCCGGCCGTAGTTGCATTAACTTTGTGATGGATTCAGGGTAAAACCTGTACGTTAAGAATGTCTTTGATCTGAGGCCCAGTTGACTTATTAAATATTTGTAAGACACTGAAATTATAGTAAAACAGAAAATAATGTATTTGAAGTAAAGAAAAAGAAACAAATAAAAAAATTAAAAAATAGGATATGCTATCTTAAGGTACAAGAAATTATTTGAAATGTTACAAGCCTTTGATAAATATCCGTATCAAAATCACGAAAAGTTGCATTATTTCCATACGTTTGTAGTAATATCCAAACACGTTTTAGTTTTAATAGTCTAAAAAAATGAAATAACATTGCAAATTATATCATTTACATTCCGTTTTATTTTTTACTCTGCTGTTACATTCTTGTGAGAATAACTGGAGTTAACACGAAATTAAATGCACAAAAACTAAGAAATGAATTAATACAATGACTATAAGTTACAAGGGGAATGCACGAGAGGAATGGACGTATATTATAATTTGTAGTTGTAAGAAGTTAGAACAATGTTAGGAAAAATATGTTAACATAAATCCAAAGATTGGCGCATAGCACTTGACCTGGAATTGGGAAAGTGACGTTGAATGATTTACTTTTGCAGTGTTTAATCAAATTGTGAGTTTTCCACACAAAAGATCACTAAGCTAAAGAAAGTGTACTTCTACTTCGCTCTTTTAGTTGACTGATTGGTTGAGAAAGGTTTTATTAATTTTTCATTTAAAACATAAGAGATATTCACGAATTCTTTGAACTTAAATCAATTGACGATAACTGCATTACAAATTGCTTACCATTATCTTACCTAACCTATAGTGACAGAAATCACACGAATAATTAACCCATGGACACAGATCGAACAATATAATAGATTTTTTTTTCCAGATCGCAATCCCAACAGAAGGATTCAAGCTAAACAGCTCTCAGTCGCTAGAATATACAGCATGCGTACTTCTTTAGTAGCAGCTTGAGTCCCGTTATTTAAGAGCCTCAACTCGAAATCAGTCACATGAAAAGCATTGAAATTTAATAAGTTGCACGAAATGGAATTAATGAATTATTTTTTAAAAAAATAATCGTGTTAAAGAGAACTTTTGCATCAATATATTTTTTAATAAAATCATAGGGATTAAAGCCCCATTTTCTTGAAAAATTCTAAGTGAAATAAATACACAATTTCTTAGAGACTACGCAAGTACACAATATTTATATAATAATAAGCATTTAAATTATAGAGGAAGGATATTAAATTTTGTATTTAACTGTAATGTATTCTAACAATTTCTAACTGATTTAATTGGTTTTCAGCGTTTAATATAAGTATTGTTATCTCTGTATATATTTTATTTTTTGTCAAATAAGTTTAAAGAACGCTGATAATTATTAAATCAAAAAATAATTTTAGTCTTATACTTCATTTTGCATAACTTTGAATTTACAATATATATATGTCAAAAACGAGAACTGAGTCCCGATTATTTCAAAATAGTTTTGTTTTTTTATGGAACCTTTTGGATGTTTTATTCGCCCTATTAGCAAGCAATAGAGTTGAAAATTATTCACTTCTAATGTCCATGCTTTATATATATGAAAACAAATATTTCAAAGATGAAAGACTTTTGCTCAACATCAAAGAGGAAAATATTTCATATTTTAATATTGGGAATTGCGATACATTAATAATATGCTAATGCAATACAATGAATGTAATTTAAATATTATTTTTATTATAATTAACGTAATATTTATGTTATTATTGCAATTTTGTTAATTGTTTTTGAATGAATTCAATACTTATTTTCAAAATTTTCTGTAAAACTCTCACTTCTAAATCAGAGAAGTGCAATACGTAATTATTTCATTAATATTCCTAAATTTGATTTTTAAGTAATTTAACCTTTAACAGGAGATAATAAACTCAGAGACTGTTCATGATATTTATTTTGATTTTAATTATATTTTTTGTGGAATGTTCTATCAATATATCCAAAGCACAAATAATTCAAATAGAAAAAAATCTTACTAACTTATTTAATAATTTTTATGTTTGTTGCTTTTTCTATATACTTTTGTCCCACAAACACTTTCTATACTTTTGTCCCCACGGTACAAGATAGAATAATGAAGTTTTTAAAATTGCTAGAATATATGTTTAATGGATTTTTAGCAGCTTTGAAAGAATTTTATATACGAATTTGTTGGATTTTTGAATATTGTTTCAGTTTCACCTTGCACAGAACTGCATGATATTAATATGAAATATTTGTTTTACAATTTAAAAAAAAAAGAAACCAATTACAAAAATACATTAATGTTTAAATAGTGTAATCAGAGAAAATTTAGTTTAGTGTAATATAATAATGATTTATATATCTAATATTTCTAATTCTTGTAAATTTTGAACATATTGTATTAGCCATGTTTCTAATAAACATGTTGATAAATAGCAATTAAATAAAGACAACCATTAAACCGATCACTCCATAATTTTTAAATACATGTAAAATTTGTTTATCAAAAATATAGGAACCACCATGCAATGTGTTCAATGACAAAAAAAAATGTTTTTTTATTCACGTTATATTTGGATTATTTTTTAGTTCCTCTTTGTTTTTTATTTGTGGAAGTCATGAATTCGATTTTAATTTCCTTCAATAAAGATTCAAATCGGAAATGTCATAAAACGTATTTTGAAAAAAAAAAAATTCTTCTACCTAATCGCTTATTAATTCTTAATTCATAGAAATAAAAATTCTTCATTCTTTAAAATTTAATTTATTACTCTTTCACATAAGCTTGTTCGAACTGACATTTTGATGATTTAATGTGTAACTTAGCAGAATTTAGTCGGTCAAAAACCTCCGTTAAGTGTCTTAGATGATCTTCCCAGGTTTTTGAAAAGATAGCGACGTCATCTAAGTAAGGAACTGCATATTCTTCACAGTTTTTCAATAAACTTGCCATCAGTCTACTTAAATAGTATATAGCATTCTTCATCCCGAAAGGCAACCTTAAGGGTCTGAAGGTACCAAAGCTTGTTACAAAAGCAGAATATCTTTGAGCTCGCTTGCTTAATGGTATTTGCCAGTATCCTCTAGTGAGATCCAAAACTGATATATATTTAGCCGCTGATACTTTCTCTATCAGTTCTTCGATGTTTGGCAAAGGAAAATATTGCATTCTGGTCACTTTGTTCAGTCTTCTATAAACTATGCAAGATCTTGCATCTTTTCCTGGAACTTCTACAAGTATTAATGGAGACGTAAAATCAGACTCTCCATGTTCGATTTTATTCAGTTCCATCATTTTCTCAACCTCTGCTTTTAAGATATCGTTTGTCCAAGTGACATACGATAAGGCTTCGCCGAAATTGGTCTTTCGGATTCAAGTTGAATGTCATGTTCAGCCAAATCGGTACATCCAGGTTGATTAGAAAATATATCCCTATATTTACACAAAAGTTCTTCAAGTTGTTTTTCCTGATTTGGTGATAATTTGGAATTCTTCTTAATATCGTTTATGAATGATGACCATTCAGAAACATCGTTTTGAATTCCAAAATTGGTATCTCTTCGTCTTCAACTCTCAAGTGTTCTTCTAAACACAACAAATTTATATTTTCCCCTCTTTGATGATAAGATTTTAGCATGTTGACATGATACACATGCATTTTATCCTTTTTTTGGAAATTTAACAACATAATTTTTTTCAGAAAGTTGTTGAACTATTTCTCCAGGGCCAATCCATTGAACAGATAACTTATTAGGCCGGGACGGAGCCACGACCAAAACTAGATCACCTATTCTAAATTGTCTCTTCACAGCCTTGCGATAGTACCACAACTTCTGTTTCTTTTTGGCTTGTTTCATATTCTGGATAGCTAGTTCTTGACATTTCTTCATTCGATTGAGTCCAAAAACATAATCCACAACATTATTTTCACCTCGGTTTTCTTCAGTTAGCTTCTCGTGTAATAACATAACAGGAGTCCTTAAATTTCTTCTATGGACTAATTCCACCGGAGAAAATCCGGTACTGTCATGTGTTATAGTTCTTAGGGCAAAAAGAGCTTGAGGGAGGACTCTCTCCCAATCTGGAACTGCTTCAAGACACAGGACACGAAGAATTCTTTTCAGCGTTTTGTGCATCCTCTCTACAGGATTACTTTGCGGATGATGAACAGCTCTTCTTGCAACTTTTACTCCAAATCTTTCCAAAAATTCTGTTGTAAGTGCACTCATGAATGATGTACCTTGGTCGTCATTCATGAGTGCATAATCCTCTTAGGAACCCCATTCTGCTGAAAATCTGTAACAATACATCCACAATAGTTGTCGAACATAGATCTGTCACAGGAATAGCGTCTGGATATTTGGACGACATGCATAATACCGTGATGATGTACCTGTTTCCAGATGGTGTTATTGGCAAAGGCCCCCAGGCATCTACGTTTAACTTCGTAAATATTTCTGTAATTACGGGAGCAATTTTAAGCGGATCTTTCTTTTTGTCTTGAGGTTTTCCCACTCTTTGGCATTTATCACAAGTCTTGACAAAATTTTCGATATCACTGAAACAATTTGGCCAGTAAAATGTTTTGAATAACGCATTTTTAGTCTTAGTTACACCTAAATGAGCTGCTGCTCCTTCATGACATATTGTCATTAAATTTGTTCTATATTTTTCAGGAACTACAAATAGTTTACGTTTAGTGCCATTCTTGTATTCTTTCTTGAAGAACAATAATTTATCGTCAACTATATACTTAGTTTTCTTTGCTGGATCAATTTTAGCTTCTTCAAACAACTTTATTAATTCAGCATTTTCCAGTTGTTCTTTTCTAAATCTTCACCGGATACTTTAGCAAGATTAAATCCGGAAGTTTCAGGTTCCAATAAAGGCAAGATACTGTCTTGATCATTTGAAGACTCTTCATCATTATCGTTGATTTCAGGAATAATTTCATTCGATGATTTTGGAATCTGATCCTCATTTTCATTCAGTCTCTTCTGAGCTCGATTTTGAACAGCGTTCACCATATAGGCCTGAATCTCTTTATTCTTCTTTACTTCTTCAAATAGCGCAGCAGTTTTATTTCCCAAATAGTATCTTCCTGTATCTAATGAGTCTCTCAAAACAGCAGCTTTTCTTACTATGCTACCGTAGACACAATCTAACTCTACTTCAGCTATTGGCAAGCACACTGCGTTTTCTTCAAGATGCGTACGAAGCCACACAGTTTCTTTCGTAAATAATGAAGGTCAGACATTTTTCCTGCAAATTAAATCAAGAGTTGAAACAGTGTCTCTAAGTTTTGGCATTTCTATTCCATTTACTTTGCCTAAAGTTGTGTATAGAGCCAATAAATCACTGCAACCGTTTCTGAAAGTTTCATTCGAAACAACAGTTTCATAATTCTTCTTAAGTTTATCACATTGCGGTCGAAGAAGTGAATATGACCCGCACTCGTAACATCTAAGCTGTTTTCTTTTCTCGAAATCTCTCTCGTGATTTTTTTCATGGACAGGTTCCCTTTTAATTTGAGGCTTGTACTTGAAATCTTTAAACGTTTCTTTCGGTTTAAATCCACCATAATATCCACTACTTTGGAATTTGTGGCCAATTTTCTTGGGGAACTCTCTTCTGAAACTTTGTCTAATACTTTCATATTGGTCCAATTTTTCTGCAAGATTATACGGAGTTTTCATCTTGATCCAATCATCGAGAAAATGCTCTCTCACTTCAGATGGAACACGGTACTCCAATTGTTCGGTGATCATCAGATCTTTTTTTCTTCGAAACTTAACCTTTAAATCTTCGATCCACTCTGAAAAATAACTATTTAGTTCACGAGTCTAGTTTCTCCAAGACTTGTCTGCTGATTTTTGATGTCGGTAAAAACATTGCTTCGACTTTTCGCTGTTTAACTTGTACCTCTTCAATATAATATCTTTAACAAAATCATAATCGTTAGCATTTTGCACTGGTTCTCGGGCTAGCATATTAGAGAGAGCTCTGCTGGCAAGACAGTCAACAAGTATGCTACCCAATCCTTTTTCGGTACTTGAGCAAATTCATTATTTCTCGCAAAATTTATCAAATATAAACCCATCATATCACTCTTTTAATCAAACTTGGAGGTAATTTGAGTTAGCTGTATTTTCGGTCCAAGATCGATTCTTCTTCCTGACTCATCATTTAGTGACAGATTCTTCTGTGATAATTCTAATTTTTTCATCTCTAATTCATGCTGTTTGTCTTCCCTAGCGATTCGCTCCTGTTTCTCTTCCCTAGAGATTCGCTCCTGTTCTTTTCTATCACTAATGACTCTGTCAAGAATTATTTTAACTTCTTCTTCTACATACAAATGACTATTCAGAATTAATTTCTTTATTTTAGCAACTTTAATAGAAGGATTTACTTCAACCCCTATTTCCTCACAAATTTCCAATAAATCAAGTTTATTACCTCTGGATAAATACGCCATGATTTAGAGAAAGAAGATCGAAATACTCAAGTAAATTCAAATTAACTTATTTTATACAAATCTAATTTTCACTTCAAAATGAAAAAGTTATGCATGAGTTTATAAATCTTAAATTAGCACAGTCATATGTAGCACTTTGAAAATCAATAATTTAAAATTTTTAGAAAATTATAAACATTTCAAAATTCACTAAGCTTTATCAAAGTATGACATTCTATAAAAAGTTCAAAATAAACAAAATTCAAATATGTTATTGTACTATCGAAAACGAAACTAAATGCAAACAATAATTTAAAAGATTTAATAATCTCTTCACAAGTCATATAATAGATATATTTATCATACTTAAAGAACACGATAATAAGAAAATAAATATTTTCTAACTTTTGGTTTTTATCATTACTTTCTTATAATGAAGGTTATAAATAAATTGTTCACATCGAAAGAAAATTTTACGAAACACTTATCAATTCACAAAAACTAATGTTATCTCAATAAATCTTTCAAATCAAATAAATCTGAATCACAAATTCTAAGTAACTCTTACAGTACTACTCAATAAATAAACAAACGATTCCTCTTTATAACAAACAAAAACTCAATTTCCTCAACTATTAATTCTAAAGGAAAATTCAAATCTTAACTACCACTTCAAAAGGAAGTTAATTGAAAATAAAACTCTAATTCAGAACAAAATAAACAGTTAACATTTGCTTAAAATAACAAGAACGCATAATTCACTTTAGTTTTAAAATTCAACAATAAAAAACAAAAAATGTAGATATTTAAACAATAGATTACATCCCAAAATATAAGTTTCGAATTATTTCGTTTTAACATAAAATAAATTCAAATTATCGTAAACAATATATCCTAGCCCAACATTTAATACAAAATATGAACTTAGAATTATTTCGTTTTAAACAACAACAAATGCAAAAGTCAAACACTATATTCAAATTTACATTCTACTTTCGTTTACCAACAAATTCTTATGATAAATGGATATTCTTAAAGAATTAATTCAAAACCCAGCTATTAATACAAAAAGTGAGTAGTAAATTTATTAAAATACACTTTCGTTTTTAATCAAATCCTTGATATGCCATAAACAAATTATTCAAAACCAAAAATTAATACAAATTATGAGTCAAGAATTTAATTTAATCATAGGCACTATTCAGATAGAAATGGTACTTAAAGATCTTCATTATTTTGATAGAAGGACTGATTTTAATTTGATCCATTCGCTGTCACCATTTTACTATTCTGTGACGGGTTCAAATCAAAATAAAAATTCTTCATTCTTTAAAATTTAATTTATTACTACATGACGCCACAGAACAGCACAAAAAGACGGATGTTACAGAAAACCTAAAACATTTTGAACAGTTAAGGTAAACATATCACACACGTTCAACACAATAGCTTCGAAGAAAAAACATCACAGTTCTACAGCTATCCGCCACAACCAACGTCCTTTCTAGCCCCAATGGATAGTATTCATTCGCGCCAATCTTCGGAACTCTTTTCATCCAGCCGACCGTATCACAGCATTATCGAGAGGCGACTCGGTGCGGCCATCTATATTAGGAATGGTTAAATAAGTGATTGAAGTATTTACAGCATATTGAAATCTTACAAAAGTGAAGAAAAAAACGCTTGATCAGGTGTTGAACAATAACCAAGATATTGAATAATAAATAACGAAAGATATAATCTCCAAATATAAAATATTTAAATTCTATTCATTTACACAAAGGTCAGAACTAAATTTGAGAAAATTTATTAAAGATTATTTTCAAAGGTTCTATTAAAAAAATTAGAGATTAAAACCCAAAAATAAAGAATAACGACGTAATGTAAATATTTTTCAGTTATTCAGCACTCTTTTTGAAATGTTTTAAAAATTGTAGATAAATAAATAAATAATTTCATTTATAACATTGAGAATTATTATGTTTATTTTATAGAATTTATTATGCAAGTTATATTTTAATACTCATTGGCAGATTCATGTGTTGGACTAGGTATAGTATACACTCTTCATTAGAAAACCTTTAATACAGTACAAAATAACACATCACAATCAGTTTATCCCAAATGACTTTAAAGGTAATTTTTTTTTTGTTTCACTCCCAATTTTTTTTTTTTTTTTTTTCCAAACACAGAAAACAGATATCTTTTGTACTGCAAGCATTTAGATCTGAATTTTACTAGTGAGGTAACAATGTTTCGCATATAGATTAAGAACTATTTATATATGAATAATAAGTGAAATCAGCAGACACATTCAAATGTTTCGAAATTCTTAAATAACAAAATAATTCTTTACCCCTGTCAATTTACAGCCTCTATATCGATTTTTTCGATCTGCCACTGATAAAAATATTGAGTTGAAATAAAACAAATTCTATTTTTTCCAATATTCAACATTAATTTCCATTATTAAAATTTTCGATTATATGGAATGTTTTTTTTTTCTGGTAACTAAAAGAACTAAATTTTTTAGCAGTGCACATCATCGGATGAAACATACATGAATGAAGCAATGGTGATACGGGTTGAATTGAACGAATTAAAGTTTAATATTCTGTTTTTAAATAAATAATATAAGCTGTTGCCCAAGCGAAAACGATAGCTAAAATTTTTTCTTGTGGTTAAAACTTACAAAGATGTTAACTCTGAAAGAGATTATTCGAGCATCTATTATGATGACAATATATAATTTTTTCCCATACAAATTTATTTAAATAATTTGCACGTAAAATTCTAGAATTCTGAACAATGTAAATAATTTAAATTTCACATTTATGAATGTTTAAATAGATTGGAATGTTTTCGATTCTGTTTTTGATTCTTACTTATTCGTAGTTTAAAATTCTTCCGCATCAGAAAAATGTCAAAATGTTTAATACAATATTTTTGATGATATAAATTCTTAAGCTACATTTTAACAAATGCATGAATCACAAATATCAAAACAATATTCATTGATGTAATACAGAGTTTATTTAAAATCATTATTCAAAAGTTTTTCGTTTTATTTAGGTTTATATCTAGATCAATTTTTTGCTTCATATTTTAGTATCTAATGCTTCACCAATGTGTAGAAGTTAAGTTTCTATGAAGAAGTGACTACTTTGTAAATAAAATAAAGATAAATTTTGAAAAGATGAGTCATATTTAACAGAAAAAATATTTTGAAACATTTACGTTGCAGTTTGGAAATGTAAGAATCCAAAAAATTCTGAGAATATAACAAAAAAAAAGAAATTTCTTAAATCAGATATTGGTGAAAAAATTGGACGTTGAATTATTTTAATGACTTCGTACGAAAAGCATTTTTAGTATAAAAACAAACCATGGACGTTCCACTCAAATATTCATTAAGTCCCTTGTGAGGTTGAAAAATATCATGAACATAACGCTGGCCCATTAAAGTTTCACGTACCACAGTTATAAAGGAACCCATTATTATTGACTACAACCCCTAACCCATTAAGTATTCTTTGCCGGACAGTGCCTAGCGCGTCAGGGTGGGAAAAATTATATCGTTCACCGGACCACACCCACACGCTGTTATTATCAATCTCCAAAAGGAAACGAAACTCATCACTAAATACCAAGTTGTGCTTACCTGTAGTATTCCAAATCACCCTGTTGTAGCACCACTGTAAACGAAATCATCGAAGATTTCGTGTTATAAGCAGTAAGCGAAAATGGTGCATGGACTCCCTATTCGCCCCCACAAGGCGTCTTAAAATTGTTTGTAAAACAACAGGTATCTCTACTTCTGATTGTAATGTAGGAGTACACACTAAAATATCTACTAGCCCTTGCCAAAAGATTCTTTGATATTTACTCTACTTCGCTTCCCGATTACTACAGAGAAGGTGCTCGCATATTGGTACTGTTTCGCGTTCACGGTTACCTACAAATTCAGACAACACACTCAAAACTTAATGGAGAGCAACACGATGGGCAACCTGTGAGTTTTCCCGCCAATGATTAGACCCTTTTTAAACTCGCTTAGCAATGTGAAAAGTCTTCTCACGCATTTACCCGGCATTCTTCATATACTTAAATTTTCCAGTCGAGGGATTATGAGCTAAGATTTTTCCACTATTCGCTGGTTTGTATTTTTAAGACTTCCAGATTCCAGTGCTAAGTGAGCAAAGTGTATGGGCAACAATTTGGGGTAATTTTCGTATCGGAAATTATTCATCAATTTTGCAAAAAATCGCGATTGTGGTTCGCGTTCTCATTAGTGCTTTATTTAAAAGATTTCTGAATGCTTTTAACAATTTTTCATTTACTATGCATTACATTTGTCGTCAATGTAAACTTAAGATTTAATACAAATATAGAACAGAAAGATATATATTCTTAACAATCGATTAATATAATTTTGAATATCAAGCTGTCTTCAGGAAACACGAATAACTTAAGTAATTCAATATATTTAGGCTTTTATCCGATCTTTCTTTCATATTAACGGTGAAAAAGAAAGATGTAACATTGGACATTATTAAATTTTCTGCCCCATACATTATGTAGTTCCAACAATCTTGAAAGAACAAAAGGGTTTCACAAGAAAATGAAAGCTAGAAAACAGAAAAATAAGGTAATACAAAAAGTAGAATTTCAAATGAACTCGGTTGGGTATGAAGTTCCATGTGACACAATTTATTGTCTTAGGTATATGGGATTAGTCATGGAAAAAAAATTAGCATAAATCTTAGAGTGGTAACTTAAGACATTGTGCACATTTACGTATTTGCCTTTCGGTGGATGAGAGGATTGGTCCATGTTTGATCAAATTATGAGATTCCACTACTTAATAATGATTGTTTAAATTCTTGCTCATTAAAATTTAAGAAACCCTATTTAAATTATCTTTACCTCGATAAATTTAACTTCTAGTTTGTTGGACCGATTGTTTCATAAAGTATAATTTTAAAATTAAATGAGAGCTATTGGCGATTGTTCATGTTTTTCTTACCAATAACACCGACACATTTTATATAAATCAGCCGACACATACTAAAAATTATTCCGATCAATAATATCTTAAATCGTCCTTCTAAGGAAAAACAGGTTCTCTGCCATGAATTTTGAGATAACTAGGAAAGATTGCAATAACTCAGCGGTGTAAAAATGAACAAAATTGTTAATAGCATTAAATTTGAACCTAGGCCAATAAGTACATTTTAAAGTCACTTGAATTTCAATTCAAAGTCTTGAAAACAATCGTTAAGACAAGCTCATCTTTTTACTAAATTGTAGAGAAGGAGTTCCCTAATTTTCTGAAATATCACGAAGACATAAATGTTTTACTCACGAAGACGTAGAAATTAATCAAGGTTTTTATTGTTCGAAACATGAAATAAGTAGTGGTAGGATATTCTTTCTGTAACATATATTAGCATTACAAGTCAACCAAAGAAATATCATTTTTTCTACAAACCAATAGGGCTCGAAGCAACATTATTAGAATTATTAAAAGATTTTTAATACCATGTAAATATAGATTTAATAAATTACTTTGCGTTATATACTGATTTTACTATGATGCATTATACACTAAAAGAAATATCCTTCAATTAGTGCTACCTCATCCCCTTAGAAAGGTGCTCCTATAGGTTAAGAATCTCTGGAGTATGGTAAAAGTTGTCCAAGTGGCACAAACGGCTCTTGAAGCTGTTTTTCGAACTGCGCTAAATCTAAACAAGGCTCAGTGAAAAAGACAAAACTTGATTAAAATATCTGAATTCTTACGAGATTAATTGGAAGAAACCAAAAAATTTAAGATGGGAAAAATAAGAAGAAAATGATTATACAAAACAAAAATATATTTACGAGCACGTCAGGGAGGGGGATTGGTCACTGCATGGAAAATATTACAGTTGTAAGAGTGAGTGAGTGAATGTAAAGATTATTAGGGCAAGACCTAGATGTGACTCTCCTGCGCCAAACAAGAATTAACTGTGTTGTGGAAGAAAATTTTCAAAAGAGACAAAAATTGTCTGACTAATAGGATGATCGAAATTAGAGAACGATCGCTAGGTTATCACAGGAGCGCGTCACACATGTTTACCTAAGCCACCTAAATTCATGTCAAAGGAAAATATCACAAGGTTGCTTTGGGGTAATGGTGCCCGTCCGTACCTATAGAACGCACGTCCCTGAGGTCGCCTGATACAATCTCCAGGGGCAGAGTTGCTTGCCATGTATTCTCATTGATACGACTATTACAACACATGATGGTGATACACAATTCTTCAAAACAATTTTGGTTGGATTCTTCAATTAACTGTTAATTTGTGATACCCAAATGACAATAATATGTCGGGATATTTCCTGACGTACTCTCCCGACATTCAGCATGATTTTCAATATAAAATATTACTTAAAAACTCCCCTCAACCTAACTCTTTTAAAATATATTACCATATTACGTGACTTTCGGCCAAAACAACTTCTAAACAAAGTGGAAAAAAAAAGTTTACATCAGAACTCGAGTGACAGGTGTCAAAGGCGTTTCTAGTGAAAATATGAATAAGTTAATACGACAAAAAAAAATAAATTATAAATTAGATTAACTATTTCTTTAGATCACTTGAATCTTCCTTCAATCAACTAAATTTACTTTTTGAATTGTTTGAATCATCTTAATATACATCTGAAATTCATAAAAAAAATAAATAAATTTAGGAAGAGAGAAATCAATTCAACTATTGATATTAATCTAAGCAAAATAGGAATATGTATCTTGAAATAAAATATAAAAGCATTTTTAAATATTCAAGAAATTACGTTTTGGTAAATTTCAAAAATAAGTATTATTGGTTATTTATTGGGTAAAAGGAAATCTCATTAATTTATTGTAGTTTCCATAAATGAATAGAATTTCTATTATAAATTCCCACACCCTTAAGTATTGAATATAAGAAGAATAAAAACCTAAAAAAAATGTACATTAATCATTTGCCCAGATTTATCGACAGCTACTTTTTTGATTTAATCTTGTTAAACCTAAATATTAACTTGTACAACAATATTCATTTGACCATATAAACAAAACAATGTTTCGTTGACACTGTTTTGCTATATGAGCAGAGGCTTGAAACTTGGATTCAACTAAAATTGTCATGGCCTGTTACAACTTAAATATCTGACATCAATATTTGACATTGAGTGAGAAATTCTTCGTGTACTTTGATACGAAAATGAAGAAACACTGATATATCAACACATTACTCCAAGCAATTTGAACAGGAGGCAGAAAATAAATCGAAATTATATAAAATATTCTCGTATTATTTAAGTGAAAATCATATTCAATCATAATAATTTATGAATATTTTTCTCCAGTTTTATTTTTCTTTGAAATATATACTTCTACAATAATCAAACTGTTGAGTTTTTCATTTTTTATTGAAACTCAATAATCTAAAAATTGTGAAGTTCTTTCTCACTTAATTATACTTCTGTTAATAATTTGCAATAGCACTTGAACATGCCGTGTTGCGCAGATTATTCTGGACGAGGTCGTTAGCCTTCACGAAGGGGTGATGGAGAAGCTTCGAAATAAGGAATTGCCATCTCAAGAGAGGTTCACGTCACTTGACTGAGGATCAAAATTACGAGGCTTATTGCGAATTCCCCTCATGATTTATACCAGTATGACTGCAAAATCAATCATATTAGCAGCACTTAAATATTCATGATTTAAACTCAATATTCATAGGTATCTCTCAAAATGTTGAAATTTATAAATTATTATTTCTTACCAATAATAACTACTGATATAATGCAAACAATAATAATTTAAATAGTTTTTAGTATGTTTTATTGTTTGTTTCGAATCCTAAGTATTGTAATTTGAAACTTACTATATTGAAAGAAAGAAATAACAGGAAGCTGTGGTAAGACACATTTGTAACCCTAATAAACATTGTTGTATCCTTTTGAAGTAAAAGTTACTGCACCCTGGAATCAGTTGTCATGAGTAAATGAAAGTGTAATTAATTTAAACCATGTATTTGTCGTTTACTGAAATTGAAATGTATAAAGTCGAATAGTAAAAACATACGATTAGTGTTCAGTTTTTATATATCTTTTTGCAGTTATTTAATTAATAATTCACTTATTATTGAGTATACAAAAGGATCAACCTAGAACAGATGATAAAAAAAGAATAAATGGTTCGAAATATTTTTAAATATAACTTGTAGAATTGGTGAAACTAAACATTTTACATTTGATATAAGAAACGATCAATATCTGATAGAAAGGAATTAAAAGCATAATGTTTGGAAAGTTAGCAATTAGCGACAATTTGTAGATATGCAGATATTAACCAAATTCCCTTTACGTGAAAATACATTTTTGAAAATGCAAAAATTCTTTACAAAATTTAATTATGAAGAAAACAATTATAACAACTCTGTAGCTGATTTGAAATGATCATGAATCCTTATTTACAAAAATATATACGTCATGCATTTTTCTAAGAGTGAATTTTATTTTTAAAAGTAGAATATCTTTCAACTTTAAGATACTTTATCTAATTAGAAGATTTGTCTGGATAGCTTAGAAGCAGTAAATTATAAAAATTAGCAGACTAGAATTTTTGTAAAACTATAACGACATTTGGCATTTATGTGCATGCTAAATGGCATTTTAAGGTACTTAATCATATTACTACTGAATTCTTGAAGAATGGCAATTTCGACCAAATGTTCATGACATGTTATTAGCTATTAGAAATAATAGCTAATAAAATATCAATTGAAAAGTCCCCTGCCTACCATAGTAAAACACATTTTTTTGGCAAAAATAGTTTTTTTTATTCAACATAATTCCCTTTAAGGGTGTTACACAGATTATAGCGACCCTCCAAATTTTCGATACCATTTTTGTAGTACGATTTTTCCTTTGCTTCATAATAGGCCTCAGTTTCGGCAATCACCTCTTCATTCGAAATAACTGTCTTCCCAGGGAGCATCCTTTTGAGATCTGAGAACAGGAAATAGTCGCTGGGCCAGATCTGGAGAATACGGTGGATGAGGAAGCAATTCGAAGCCCAAATCATGGATTTTTGCCATCGTTTTCACTGACTTGTGACACGGTGCATTGTCTTGGTGAAGCAGCACTTTCTTTTTCTTCAAACGCGGGCGTTTTTCGGCGATTTCGTCCTTCAAATGGTCCAATAACGCTATGTAATAGTCGCTGTTGATGGTCCTTCCTTTTTCAAGGTAGTCAATGAAAATTATTCCAGGCGCATCCCAAAATACAGACGCCATAACCTTGCCAGCCGACTGTTGCGATTTCCCACGCTTTGGAGCGGGTTCATCGTGTGCAGTCCACTCGGATGACTGTCGATTGGACTTCGGAGTGAAATGACGGAGCCATGTTTTATCCATTGTCACATATCGACGCAAAATCTCGGGTTTATTACGCTTGATCATCTTCAAAAACTGCTCCGAATCATCAACTTGTCGTTGTTTTTGGTCAAAAGTGAGCTCGCACGGCACCCACTTTGCAGAGAGCTTTCTCATACCCAAATATTCGTGAATGATAGGATGTACACGTTCAGTTGATATCTTCAGAGTGTCTGCTATTCCTTTCAATTTCAATTTACGGTCATTCAAAATCATTTTGTGGATTTTTTTAATGTTTTCGTCGGTAACAACCTCTTTTGGGCGTCCACCGTCTTCGGTGCTCATTTCACCACGTCTAAACTTAGCATACCAATCCTTGATGGTTGATTTTCCTGGGGCAGTGTCCGAAAACTCGGCATCAAGCCAAGTTTTTGCTTCAACTGTATTTTTTCCCTTCAAAAAGAAATATTTTATCAATACGCGAAAATCCTTTTTATCCATTTTTTTCACAATAACAAAAGCTGCTTCTCTCAAAATCCTATAATTCACATACTAAAGATCCGTCAGCTGTCAATTTTATACACGCATCTTTTGACGATTATGACTAACTAAAAAACATATGGACATAATTCTAGTAGCGCCATCTATGTGCTAGGCCGGGGACTTTTTAATTGAACTGTTACTTGCAACACAGTTTATAAAAGTGACAACAGAAACCCTACGCTTGAGTCACAAGAAGAGATTTTCACTTCCGGGAAAAAGTTTAATGCACTGCTGAGGAGAAGATCACATTTCATCGCACCAAGCCAAATATTTCCAAACAATAGGAATAATTAATTCAATTGAATTTTATTTTATTGAAAAATTAACATCTAATCGGAGATGTATATTAAAAATTTTGTAGTGAATAAATAAGAAAATTAATAATATATTCGCATTACGTTGTACCACTGAATTTTTGTTATGTCATTAATTGAAATTGATTTCTATTTCCATGTTCTTGATTTGACAAAAATGACATTCTATGAACTTTTTCAAAAGGGGAATTAATGGATATTATGATTTTGTTATATTAGAATAAAAAAGCAGAGTATTTTAATATCTTTTTTCGATTTGGAAGAATAAGAGCATTAACAAAAATTCAATGTTGCTGACATAAATACTTAATAACACGAATCTCTTTATTTGTAGAAAAATGAGCTTTGATAAAAATTGGCACTTTATGATTATTAAATATAGATATCAAAAATATTTCTAACCACATTCAGCACCATTATCTTTGTGTATAAATTAGTTCAAAAAGAAAGTAAGCCTTTAATAGTCTACAAACTAATTCATACTTATATAATAATGTAATTAATTTTCAGAATATTTTTATATTTATAAAAATTAGTTCATTTTCATCTTAGAAAATTAAATTGTTTTAATTAAAATAGGAAATACTTTATTAAAACAGGTATTTTCATTGTCTTGTTTTTTAACGAATATATCAAAAAGGCTTAACCTTTTAATGTTAATTATTTATACATTATTAATAAGATATACGACACATAGAGTAGCAACCTCCACTAAAGTACCTACATAACAGAGTGTAGAAGTTGTAACCACTATTCCATGATATGAAGCTTAATTTATTCTTCAGAATTTTGATGTGTTATTAAAAATACAATCTACCACAAACAGTTTAATACGGACAATATTTTTCAAAGTCAAGTAAACATTTTCTTTATTCTGATTTCCATTTTTCTTTAAATATATTGCAATATTTTCAAATATTTTAAAAATAAAAAAATAAAAATTACTTTGATCACATGAGTAAATACTAAAAATTGAATCTCTTTTGTCTGCTTTGTTTTTAAATTACACTAAATGTCCTGGAAAGAAATGTAGATAAAATTTATACAAAATCACTTAATTCAATTGAAAAGTGTACCTAGGCCTACAATTCTTAACAAAAATATATTTTTATTCATGAAAATAAATTAAAAAAAAAAAAAACAGGTTTGAAGTTTGCTCATGAATTTTACTGTATGCCCTGAATTGAGTTCTTATTGATATTTCAATACATATGATTATTTTTTTGATGATAAAAATGAAAAATAACGAGACAAAACATGATCCACAATAAGCACACAGAATGAAATACAGTAGTAGGTGGGGCATACATATCTTGTCTGTATTTCAGTAAATTATGTTTGCTTTTACAAAATAAATTGAATAAGAATTGTTTTCACTGTTTGGTGTTGCAAGATCATGTATGGCGAAATAAAGAAATTATTTGCTATTTGTGCTATCCAACTTTTTCATAGTGGAAAGTAGTTTTTTCCAAACGTATTCTAGTAAGCATATTAATAGATTTAGTTAACTAGGAGCTTTTATGCACAATGAGTTAGCGGAAGAAGTATCTTTTTAACACAAAATGTTTGGAAAAGAATTACAATTGATAATGATTCGGGCAATGATGGGGTGGTGATTTTTTTTACGTCGCTCTGAGAAGTATTTCGAGGGTTATGGTGGAAAGACGTTGTTATTATGAGCATTCGTGAAGGCCTTATGAAAGCTCCATTTCTCCAAACTGCCACATCATTCCCACTATAAGACTTACAATCTCCGCTAGATATAAAATCTATAAAAGCCACTATCCGAAGGATTATTAGTGGCATCAAGGATCGAACCCACGACTGGATGAAATCAATGCAGGCTGTGAATCCACGACCAAGACCTCAAACTGTTACTCAGACAAGACCAGTTGTCATTTTCCCCAATTCAAAATGGTTGAATGTATGATGTCAATCGCTTCAAATCCATTTTGTAGCCTAATACAGTTAACATAATTTTTCATGAAATAAATGAAATTGGATAAGAAAAATGCGAAACTCGATTTTGTAAAAATCATCAGCAATCACAAAAAGTTATTTATTTAAGTACATTTACGTAAAATACAATCATGTAAAAGAAATTTAAAGAATGCACTACTTAAGGTGTGAAGGTAAAAATAAATAACCTGATTCGTATGAAATCTCATAAAACACATTAAATAATAAACATAAAGAAAATTATTTTAAAGAGACAAAAAACATATTAAAAGTAAGGAAACGCAAAAGTTATTTTAAGGTGTTAGAAAGTTTAAGAATTTAAAATAAACACTTAATTCAGATTTGAAAAAAGACTTGATAAGTTGTATGATTAGCGATGTTTAAGAAGTATACCATGGAGACATATAGACATCACGGGTGCCGTACACTGTTTAATGGAACATTTCACAGGAAGCCGCCGCTGATGAGCTCCGGTCCTACATTGTTAAAGAAAAACATTGTATGTTCTAAAATATATTTGAAGTTCATTCTTACTTCAATTGATTAGTTCTATGAATAGGATAAAATCCACAAAAGATATAAGAGCTAAAAAATATTATAAGCAAGTATAATGTCTCAAAAGAATTTTTCACGTTATTCGCTTATTTCACTATTTTATGAGTGGAGTGCACCATAGACATACTTCCTTGCTGGTGCACCATGGACAAAGTTCTTGAAATGGCAAAGTGGTCTATAGATATCGGACATGTTGCTCGGCAAGTCTTCCAGCCAATTTTTGCCAAGGTTTGCAGGTTGACCTTAGTATGGTGTAATAAAATAGTGGTGGTTAGGCACAACCAAAAAAAGATTACGTGTCATGACGTCCTGGTATGCATCCGCAAGGCTTTCAAATTTTTACTACCCCTAGATGGGCCTTTTAATAATGGGCAGATCCAATGATTAGATACTACTTCGTCCATGTGCATCATTTCAAAACTATGCTTTTCTGGCTTGCTTGCGAACTTTTGAGGCAATAAGTTCGATCACTTTCTTTAAACTGTTCTAGTTTTCATGGTTGAATCTGTCTTGCCATTAGAAAATTTAAGAAATAAAACGCTAATTTGTGAGAAATATTCTAATTAACTATTCTGTATAATGTTTCAACTACCGTTTTTTTAGAATTTAGTTTTAAATATTTCCTAGATTAGAGTTTTTCTTTCAGCTTTTTGTTCTTCAAATTAATTCGAACAATGCTTGATTTTTAGGAACAAATACTTAGCTGTTTACCAGTATTTAAATGAGGATATAAATTTAAAGTCATATTACACTTTTACGAAAGCAACTATTAAAAATTTCAATGCAATCCTTAGTGACGGGGTGCAATTCTAACTTAATATTATTAAATAGGATGGTCTTGGTTTACAGATAATAAAATAGTTATGAAATAATATAAATTAAAAAATTATATTTTATTATAAACGATTTACAACATTAATAATATTAATTTAAAAATTATGTAGAAAATTAAATGCATATCACATTTACCTCTATTCTATGTGGTGTTTTAAAGCTTATTGCTCTATAAAAAGAAATGAAAGTAATTTTACACTTAAAAATTCTTATTTGAAAATGAAAGGTTCTAAAACATGTTTCCGTTTTGGGTTTTAATTATAAAACTTTCGTTTAAATTACAAAGAAAATCAACAAGCGTAAACTTAACGAAATTTTAAAATGAGGAATGTTGAATTATTTATAAGTTTCGGTACGAAAGGCTTGTTTATTGTTTAATTAATTTATGAACATTCTACTCAAATGCTCATTGTATATAAGCTAATGGAATTGAATCAGCTGTGCTTCGTCCAAATAAATACCTTAATTTGTAGAGTAGTTATTTATTAAAGTTGCATTCAGAAGAGCCCGAGAGGAACAGTCGACTGTCCTCTTAATTTTGAACGTCAATCAAGTAACGAAGACAATATCTCATACAACAATTTATTTTCCTACTTTTCACGCCATAGGAAAGACAACGAACTTTCCGCTGAACACATTTATCATATTCCTTCCTCGCAACACGATATCTATTCAAAAGCATCAGGTCTTCAACTCAAGACGTTTCACATAATCAGCGATCATGAACACTCCGAAATTGCGGTTGCGATAATATTTATTCAGTTGCATAGAAAGCAACGCAATTGTAGCAAAAGGTTTTGTATTTGAATTAAAGCCTTGGATCAAAAATCCTTGAACCCTAAAAGATGAAGTCTTCAAAAATATTCGAAATTTTCAAATATTTTTATCTTATATTTTTTCTTATAAATAAAATAATAGAGAGAGACACATATCTTTACTTTCATAAATTTGCACTAAAATAGTGATTCCAAACTTTCATCTGACTTTTGAAATGTGCAAGCATTGTATGGAAAAAAGTATAAAACATTTTTTTAGTTACGTAATCCAGTCTGTATATACTTATAATTTATTCTGTAGTTTTTGCCGTTTATCTTTTCTGGAACATTTATTAACCTTTTGAAGACGGCAGACCGATCTATAGGACAAAAGGAACATACCCTTAAAAGCCGGCGCTGACCGATGTAGCGGCCAAGCCGTGCTTTCCCCTGAAAACAGCTTTCGAATGAGCATGAGGCCTATTATAGCCCCGAACATCATCTGCTTGACCGGTTTCTTTTGTATTCAGAAGGGAGGGGGGTAGAGTTTCCTCTTTCACCCTTACCTAAAAATCCCTCTTTTTTCCTTCATACTCAAATTCTCACTAGCGGTGAGTGCATAGTTATTTTTGTAAGTGATTTTGTCATCTCGATTACTTAATCATTTCATTTTAAATTAATTTAATTTTTTTAAAAAAAAAATGCTTAAACGTAAAAGAGAACTTACCACGGAAGAGATTCAGAACATTTTAGCTGATTTAGAAGACGAAATTTTTGATGATTCTGATTCTGATTGTGAGTTAGAAAATGAGGAAGATGATTTAGATCAATCTTTAAATTTGAGTCCAGAGGTTGAAGATGAGGTTGTCTCCGAAGAACAAAATAAAATAATTCGGAACCACCCACAAATCATCCATAAAGCGACAATTTTACCTTTTACAGGAAATAATGTGATAAAAGGAGCCGCTGTAATGAAATTATTGGATTATTATGTTGAACTTAAACAATATTTAAATATTTGGAAATAAATTTTTAATTTCTAGCTCCACTTTACTTTATTATTCAAATAATAATATATATAAATATTACTAAGAAATATATGTTACATAAAAATTTTATTTCCAAAGTTTATTCAAAAAAGTGTTATAACTTTAAGTGGTGATTTTTTTTATGAATTTTATTTTATTTTTTTCATACTAAAGAATATAATTACATATTTTCATAATGAATGTTTTTTTACTAATACACGTATTGCTATGCATTTTGCAGATTTAAAAATACCTTAGTTCTACATTTTTATTAACTTTTATACCTGTAAAACTACTTAAAATATATTTGTGGAGAATTTGAAGCAATTTTTGCATTCTGTTTTTGATGAAAATTTGTGCATAATTACACAATGAATTGCTGTACAGAGCGTAATTTTTTTATTGTATCTTAATTATGCTACATTGAAAAAAAGAATAAATTATATCAAATCAATTAATGGTCTCAATTAAATTCTAATGACAAATTTAAGAATTTTATATCGAAGAACATACAAAAAAAAAAAAAAAAAAAAAAAAACTACCTTTTAATCAGTGTATAAAACATAACCAAAAAAAACGCAACAAAAAAAAATTACAAAAATATTTGTTATAGATTTTTAAAACTGTACATTGTAGTCTTTCGAATTTATAAAAGCAAGAAACTAATTCCGACATTTTTTTTATTATGACAATTGATGTATAAAAGTTGAGTCTTCGAAACAAAAACTATTAATTCCGATATTTTTTCTTTCAAATTTGTAGCAGACGAATATTACAAATTCTTTAGCATAAGAAAAATTCCCCGATTTATACAAAAATTTTAGAAGCAAGAATAACATTTTTGCTTTTGTTATATATTATACTTTAAAAGTTCTACAGTGTTGGATTTCCTGATTTTTCGAAACTTAAAAGAAGTTTTTTTTTAAAAAAAATAAAATAAGTTTCTTTTATAATAATAATTACGAAAAAATTTGCAAAATGCTCTAAAATATACTTGAAAAATAAATATAATCAGAATCTAACAGATAGTTACATTGAAATAGAAAAAATGTGTTCGTTTTCTTTTTTTTTTCTCGCCTATTTATTCATGAGTCACACTTTTTATGTACGATAGTACAAAAAAAAGGAATGTTCGGGTGCGCTCTAAGGCTATTGAACGTTTGAAACTCTGAATAGGGAAGCAAATGGCTCCTGTAAATGAGCATGAAAAACAAGTTGTAAAAGCTTTCATATCGACAAAGAATGCTTCTCCCTCTTGATTATTGTTGACTCTTTCAGGTTTTGGTCATTATTGATTATCATATGCCTTTTTGGTGTAATAAAACCTAGAAATGCACATCTGCCTTGTTGTAAATCTTCAAGGTTGCTTTCATGTAGCCGGAAAACTATTCTTCCGTGGTTCTTCCTCTTATTGCCGTAATAAAGCTTTAGAAAGTGATTTCTTTTTCTGTTACATTGTCGGACATAGGATAAATAGAAACTATGCCGACCAACTTAAAAGAAGGCCTTCTACTTTGTGAACGTTATCGGGAAACTGAAAATAACCGTTCAGAGAACTGATATTGTGTTAGATTTTGAGAGATAATGTAAAAAGGACCCAGTCACTTAGGGGACTGTCCAGACGAAGTGGGGGGGAGGGGAAAAACGATATTTGAAGCTAAAGTTTTCCTTCATTTTGAAGAAAGTAAAGAAAAATTGTTGTCAGTTTTTTCTAAACCGATTGAGGAGTCTGTGCGTTGAGAAGGAAAGATTTTTGTAATTATTTTGAATGTTGATCGAAAGAGTTGGCTTCGTAGGAATGTATTGGCTTTGGCTCTGTCATATGCACAAAATCACACACAAAAATCAGTTTATTATCGCACAAAAATCAGAGCAGTAATCTTAGAATTAAGCAATATTATGCAATTCCTTTGAAATTTTAAATAAAAAGTAAGGATTATCCAAGGATTATAAGGTTAAGAATATAACTTTTTGTACGAAAAGTGAAAAGAAAGGTAAGAAACTCCAGTATGTTGTCATTACTTGCAAAAGAAACAATTAAGTACAAATAAGAATCATATATTCCTTTTATATAAACAAGATTACCGAGATACGTGAAGCTCCTCGGCAACTTAAAAATGTTTGCAGTCATAATATTTTGTCTTCGATATCAGCTTATTGTTTGCGTTTTACTAGAAGTATTCTAAAAATTCAAAGCATTTCCACTTTTTTACTAATGAAAACATTTATTACTATTGGAAAAAATATAATTTTAAATTTCTTATGTGTATTTAAAGAATTTATTTTTAGGAACACGTAGGTAAACTGATAAATTATTAATATTTCATTTACAAGTAACATAAGGGACAAATTAATAAGACAGACCTCGTAATTTAAATGACAAACAAGTAACGAGAACGATAGCCGAGCTAGAGCGTCCACTTCTAATTTCCACACCACGGCAACGTAAGGATTTTGATTTAATGCGTATCAGCTCTGCTACACGTTGGAACACCTAATCGTGTCACCTTTTTTCGATAAAAACTTGTGGACTCTACAATGTGGCACTATTTAACAAAGGTCAACATTTATAGCCTTAAGATACTCACATTTTAGAACATAATGCGAAACACCTTTTTTTAATGGTTTTGCTTTTTATTCATCTCATTTATTTGCCACGGTGAATATTTTATCATAATTTTCAGCATATATAGTAAGAATTAGATCAAAGAAGAATAAAATTTTAATTTTTGAAAAATGCTTGTTAATAAAATTTAGACTTAATCATAGGATTCATTCAGTATTATGAATTCTAATGTATCACAATATAATGGATTATGGAACAATAAAAAATGACAATTATACATGAAATCTATCATTCCTTCATGGAAGATATATAAGAAAATTCTTAAGAAGGTTTAAATTTTTAAGATTTTTTTGGCATGTTCTAAAAGAGAAAAACAATTATAAATTAAGTAATAATGAAGTTTCCAAAGAAGCATAGTTGATTTATGATGATATGTCTATTGTCATACAAATGTTGTGAATACTTATAAGAGCTTTTAAACTTATTTCATCATCGATTTGAGAAAGTCTGAATTTTACATTATAACATCAAAAGACAGGATCAGCAATTTTGCTTTTTATTTTATTTTGTATTACTGATTATAATTACGTGCAATTTATGAAGTATCATATTATTTACTTCTTATTTCTAATTTGATTATTTTAAGTTTTAGCACCAGGTTTGTATCAAATCCCTGCCTTTAAAAGAATTAAAAATAAATTTAAAATATTTTATATCTATTTTAATGAATTTACTGAAAATCAAAATATAAATAAATTTTACTTGAATAATATCAATTAAATTTGTTTTAGTTTATTGTGTGTACCTTTGTCTACAATGAAATAAGCGTTTCATTTTTGTGTGCAATGCTTTATATTATCATCATTGTTTTGTGCTATTTTTCTCAATGCTCTTAATAATATTGAAGAGGAAATCTAGGTGAAAAGCAGCTTAAATTGTTAGGAAATAATTTCTTTTTTAAAAAAATAAAGTAAATAAATTTCTCAAATTTTCTTGGAACTGAAATCGTAATTTCTACATTGAGCTCCAAGAAAATATGTTTCCCTAAGAAAGGGAGACTCTTTGTATTTAGGGACTTTCTAAGCCGCGAACATCCCCATTGACTGCGGACACTAGCAACTATCCTGCTTCTATTGTAAGCCTATGTATGGTGCCATCAATCAGCAATAAAAAAGGGGGAAGTAAACATCGCCTAAAGCGCCGTCTTTAAGGGTCTTTTCCTCACGAAACCCGCCGTCTGCAAAAGGTTAATGAAATTCATATATTATTGAACCTCACAATTATCATTAGTATAAATATTAAGAAGAGGTAGAAATAATTTCAGAAAAAAGTTTTAGTCTTAATAAAATTTGAAAATAATCTTTAATTTTTACCAGATGTCTTTGTGAAAATGTGAAATGCTGGAGTCGTTCTACACGTATGTTCGGTCATGCGATCATTCTTAAGGATTGTTGATTAGTGAAGAAAAAAACCTATTCAACGTAATTAAATAAATCCACACTTTAAGAAACCACTACATTCTTGTGTAAAAGTGTAAGGAAAATATAATAGCATAATAAATTGGAAAAGTGTCAGGGAAAATATAATAGCATAAATCCCATATACAATACATAAAAAAACATGACGTTCACTACCAAGCTAGCTTATTATTTTATCCCAAATTAGGTCCGTAACTTCCCGTGATGTTTTATTGTTTACCAATATACGATATGATATTAAAAATATAGTTAATTTTCAACACAAAAGCTATTTGAGTTTAATTAAAGATAATTAAATGAGATCTGTGCAGTTGACTTCAATTCCTTTTTTAGACAAATTAGTCTTTCGTAATTTATTATTTAAAACCAACAAGGAATATTGGTGTACGTCTTCTTTTATTTTAAACTTCGATCAATTGACGAGAACGATATCTGAAATTGCACAGCTTAGTCCTATCTTCCCTATCGTAAAAATGTGTAAACATTTTGCTATGCCACATATTTATAATACATCTGCCAAGCTACAATAAATGTCTTTAAGTATAATAAAAATCTCAAACACATGAATCGACATAAAACAATCAACACTTGTATGCGACCGTAAATATATGAATATTGCGGAAATAATGTAATTACTCAGTCTTGCGTAAATCAAAGGCATTACGGTTAAATTGGGCAAATGGATCATTCTTAAAATCTTACACACAAAAATTAAAAAAAAAATAGAATTTTTTTAAAATTATAAGATTATTTAATATAGGGAGAAAACATTCTCCATATGCATGAAATTTCCCTTTCAAAACGTTATTCATTTTTAAGCAAGTATGCAAAATCTTTAATATATGAAACATGGAAAATAAATTGGTGGGTTATTTCTTTCTTTATTTTAGAATTAAATGTAATTTAGTTTCTGCAGTTTTTTTTTTTCCTTCAATATATTTCCATTGATTCCATTATTCAATATAGTAATTGAATGTGCCACAAATAAATGAATATAATGCCCAGGGGAAGTTGGTGTCAGGCAAAATCCCCAGACGCTGGGTACTCATTTGAGTCTTGTCTTATGACCTGCATAAACTACAGTGGAGTTATTCTATCATACCCGGTCAACACACGAATGTCATGCGAAGGATAGAAACGGATAAATAAATTTGTGGACAGAAGCAAAAGACACTGCGTTTCAAGGACAAGGGTCCACATTAAACAACTGGTGATCGCTAGGTAAAGCGCATGCGTATTTCTTCACTAGCAGCGTCAGTCCCCTTATTCAAAAGCCTCACCTCGAATTAACTTCAATGTAAAGCATTTAAATTCAGTAAAGCTTAAGCATTTTTATCTATGAATTCATATTTACAAATGTATTAGTGTTGAAACGAAATTCTTCCCAAATGTACACGTGCTATGTTTTCTTATATTAAAATGATAGAGACTGGTACTCTTAATTTACTTGAAATTCAAGAAGACCTGATGCATTTTGATCAAGAGCGAGGAAGTACCCAACAATATTATGAGAAGAATCATGAAAATTATAGTGGTAGGACAATATAATTTGCGTTTAACTTTGATTTACTAAGCAATTCTTATAATTTTAAAATTTGTTTTGGTTTTAATTTTTGGTATTTTTATCTCTGTATACAATTCAATGTTTGTCAATGAAGAATAAAAAAACTTTTAGAATTATTTAATAAAAAAATAATTTCAGTGTTAAACTTTGTAATGCATTGCTTTGAATATAAATCTATCTTGGTCAATAACAAAGAACGAGAAACAATTCCATATTATTTCAAAAAATATATGGTTTATTAAGGAATCTTTCTGAACTATTATTGGCTTAAAAAAAGAAGAAAAAAACATTGCATATTTTTAAACTTAATGTTCATGCCTTATGTATTTGATACCAAATACTCAGGATGAAAGGCTTCTGCAGAACAACAAAGATGAAAATATTTTATATTCTCATTATTGAAAAATACTTAAGTATTTTATGTATATTTAAATGAAGATATTAGTAAAATCTTCTTTTTCATATAATGGAAATAATATCACATAGCTTAATATATATGGAACCAAGTATTTGAAACAAAATGGTTCGGCTGAATGTCACTAAACTTTAATATATATTATTGTTATAAAGATATTGATTTATTGAGATATTTCTATGGCTGTTATCTTAGTATTTAATAATAATTAACAACCAATTATACATTTATTTATAGATTGTTATCGTCATTTAGTGAATGAAATACTAAAATTCCAGACATCTCTACAAACAATAATCTTTGGAAACAGATGACAGGGAATCTGAGTTTTTTAAACATTATATTTGTGTTAGGTTTTTAAGAGACGTATTTTAATTTTTCATACTATCCCATAACAGATTGAGTTTGAATCACTATCGTTTAGTTGGATTTTATATTGTTACAATTTTTTTCCTTTAGAAATATTTGCAAGGAATAAAACGCAAGACCGATGCATGAACAATTTTATTTTCACCATCAGCATTGCATTATTTCAATGAATATGTTTTATTATACTTTAATACTGAGATCATAAAAAAGAACTTTATAAGTCAGTAATTTAATTTCAAATTAAAGTTTTATTTTGAATATTTCACGAATAATCCATTCCTCATTAATTATATTTCATTTTTTTTAAGGAATACATTTGCAAATTAATTTTCCCATTATATTTAGATGTTTGTAATTCATTCGTATGTATACAAAACAAACTTTTGACATGGTGATATTTCAGACAACTATATCGAACTTATAAAGAATTCTAGATGGAAAGAAAAGTATATTATATTCAGTAAATATGTTAGGTTTTTAAAATTACAGAGAATTTATTGCTAGGTAATTGGTAAAATATATTTACTAATAAAGAGATGTATTTAAAAAATAAAAATCTCTAAAAACATTTCCAATGCTTGTGTGCAGATCCTATCGTTCTGCTTAACTTGACATGTAAAGTTAAGTGAAGATATAGCCTCAATTTCAGTTACAGACACGAGGAAGTTATATTTAACTAAAAAAAACCGAAAAAGTCCATGAGTCAATATTAAGGTGATTAAATATATAAATGAACGATTAAGATTATATACTATTAACTTTTTATTAACGTTCTTAAATTATTAAATGTATAAAGTGATTATATATGCTTAAAAAATCTCGAAATAGCTAAGAGACTTAGAAATTTTTTATTTAACCAAAATATTCTTTAATTACATAGCTAAACTTACCTGTAAGACAAAGGAGCGATAAGCTATGCCTCCTTTTGATAACTTAAGAGATATTTGTTCGGAGTTTAATCAAATTATGTGTGACCTCTACATAAGTTGTTAATCAAATTGGTGCTATAGAATTAACAAGATCATTGAGTATAATCTAATGTAATTTACAGAGAAATATTTCGTCGTGTTCGATACCTTAATGTTTCAAAATATTGCTAGTTAATGCTGCATATAGAGTCATAAGACGGTTATTAGACAGCGCTCGTAATTTTAAACATCAATTCCATGACGAGGAAGACATCGGAAACTACATACCAATCTACAACCTCCTACACTGTCCTTATAATATCATACTGATTCTCGTCATATTTAAAATACATTCCCCCACTAGAAACTTTGTGTTAATTAGCCGAATATCTCGATCACACGATTACACACAAAAAGAAATTCCATCAATTCGCGAACATAAATACTAATAAATCGACCATTCAATTATAAGTACAGTATGTGGCTATTAAATATTGAGATTCCCACCGGGTTTCCTGTTCAGATGCATTATAAATCTGTTAGGCACCCAAAGCCCTCCAATTTCCATAGTGGGAAAGTTAGGAGAGGAGATCGCAGTTCAGGTGTCGTCCTCGTTCTTTAACCGATATTCAAAATTAGGACGTCCATCACCAATGATTTTTCAGGTGCGATGTTAATGAAACAAAACCAAACAATCCATGAGAAGCTTCCATTGTAAGAAACAGTGCTGGAAATCATCTGTGAGTTCCTTCCACAACAGTGCTGGTTTTCTTTCATAATTATAAGCTTTGAATAAATAATTCATGTTAAATTTAAAAAAAACAAGTTAAATTTGTTCCGGAGAATAAAGCAGAGAGTCTAAACCTTGGATGATATACTTGATTACAAACTCTAGACAGGCAATTTGAAATGGGTATTCGCGTTCTTTTGCATTATGAATTGGCAGTACCGATTTGTTATCATTATCTACAGTCACAGGAATCAATGATATATTCAAACAATGGTCAGATCGAAGGATGTAATAGATTTTTTTTGATATTATAATCCATTTTTGACGTAGAAGGGTGACCCGGGCGTGAATCATCTTCAAATTCTCTTAGCCACTTTTAAAACTCTTTTGAAAAAAATACATGTACAAGTAATAAATATTCATTACATACATTTATTTCAATAAGTTACAAATTTCAGTAACAGTTCTACTATTCAAGTGAAAGTGCAAAATAATTTCTTGCACACTTATCTTTTTATCGATGAAACAAAATAAAATAAACCTTTTGCTAAGGAAGGGTACAGTTATACAAACATATTTACAGAAGCGAGAACCGCTGCATTCGAGCCAAAATAATTGAAGCTAAACATCTGTCGGTCAGTAGCGTATATAGCATGCGTACTGCTTGAGAAGCAGCTTCTGTCCCCTTATTTCATAGCCACACCTCGAATTCTGTCACATTTAAAGCATTTAATTTTAGTAAATTGCATGAAATAATACCAATGAATAAATATTTAAAAAATTAATCCTGTTAAAGAGAATTTGCACAAAGGTTTTGCATCTATGTTTTCTTTTAATAAAATCATAGGGATTAAGTACCCCCCTTTACTTGAACAATTCCTCGTGAAATTTATAACATAATGTGTTAAAGACCAAACAATTGCCGAATAATTTTATTATAATAATCATTTAAATAACAGTGCAAGGATAATACATTCTGTATTTAGCTACTCTAACTATTTCTTACAGTTTTAATTTGTTTCCACCATTTATTCTTAGTATTCTTAACTCTGTATACTTTTCACTTTTTTTCAAATAAGTGTAAAGAACTCTTAGAATTATTAAATCAAAAAAGAATTTTAGTCTTAAACTTCGTTACGTGTAACTTTAAATTTACAATCTATCTAGAACTGAGTCCCGATTATTTCAAAATAGATTTGGTTTATTATGGAATCTTTCTGATCTGTTATTTGTCCCATAAGCATGAAATAGCATTGCATATCATTAACTCCTAATTTTCATGCTTTATATATTTGAAAACAAATAATTCAAGGATGAAAGACTTCTGATGAACATCAAAGATGAATATATTTGTTATTTTAATGTTAGGAATTGCGATACATTAATAATATGCTAATGGGATACTATGAATGTATTTAAGATATTATTTGTAATATAATTGAGTATTATTTATGTTATTAATGTAATTTTGTTATTTGTGTTTGAATGAATTCAGTGTTTATATTCTAAATTTTCTTTAAAACGCTATCTTGTAAATGAGATAAATACAATGCGTAATTATTTCCACAATATTCCGTAAATCCATTTTTAAGTAGTTTAACCCTTATCAGGGGACAAAAAACCCACTGACTGTTCAACATGCTTATCCCTAATACATTTTCATCCCAATTTTTATCTAAGTCCAATAGAATAGATTATGGTTCAAACTTCTACTTTTGTGACCTAGAACATCACCCCCTCTTATTACAATGTCTTGGCACGTAATTCCTGTCGAAATTCACTCGCATCCTTCTGGAGCGATCTGTGGAACTATTCCTGTATCCCAGAATTGTAATGTTTTTATTGTTACTAACCCGAGACTGCTACACATTTGTCTAGAGGACGAAGCCGATAACAATCAACCTTATTTGCCTTCCCTAAAAGAAGAAATGAAACGTGGGAAACGGTTCCTTTTTATAACCTTGGCTATTAGAGATAAGGACATTTGTTGTTTTTAAAATGTTTCCAAATGTATTGTTTTCACACAAATGTTAAACTGAGAAACGAATACATAGCAAAAGTTTTAGCATTTCTCAAATGGACATCGTTTTTATTTCTCCCTGCATATGAATGTCAAAGCTTTTTTGCTGAGAAAATTACTGGATTTGGACCTGAGGCTATCCCTGATCTGTTAAAAAAGCTAGTTGATGAAAAAAATTTATTTCTGAAGACAAATCAGAAAAGGAAGATTGTGTTGAAATTCAAAATTGCATACTTACAGATATCGAGATGGATGAAAAAGAGGAATAATCTTTTGAGAGTACAGATCCAGGAAAAGCAACGCTTGAAAAACTGACACATTAAGACAAAAATAGGAATTTAAAATCTGAGGCTAAATCAGATATATCAAAGAAAAGTGATTATGTTGAAAATACCCTGAACCATTTTCTTATTCCTATGACAAATATGTATTTTCCAGAAATATTCAGCTCACTGGTAATGATTAATCCAAGTGGAACAGTTCGTACGTTAAATGTTAATCAAAAAAGCAGGAAACCGGAAATGATCGAATTTTATAACTCAACGAAAGGGGCCATAGACACATTAGATCAGACATAAAAAACATGTCATGTAGTAGAATATGTCTGTGGTATGTTTGTGTATCTTAAGGGATGATTGATATTAACTAAGTGTATAAAAGAAGATCTTCTCGCAACTTTCATAGAAAAACATCTGATCATACAAACACAGCCCCGAACAATAAATACAAATACATGTGAAGTTTGAAATCTGGAGAAGGACTTTCAACCTACTGAACAATTTCAAAGTTAGAAAAGAAAAATCTGAGCATTTTGCTCATACTAGTTGCGCAGAATGACTCACAAATTTTGTTTAACATGTTCTAGAGCTATTTTCGGTAAACATCACGCAGACATGTGTGTAAATTGCTTTGAAAATGAATAATTTATTTATTTTCTCTTATTTGAAAGTCCAGCATTAGTATTCATTTGGAGGTAAAAAAGAAGTATTATTTTTTTTATTCATCTTAATGTTTAAGTAATGACTTAAATACGCCGAATATAACTTAGTCTGGGAGACCAATGTGTATCGTTCCTGTAAGTTTTAAAGGTTGCATTCCAGTTCTTTCAATGTTATTTGCAATGTTACTATTATTGTTTTTTCATCACATAATTTTCATTATAATTATAATTGTTGTTGAATTTTAATTTTGTTGTTGACTAATATCTCTCTTAGCGCAAATAATTCTAGCAGAAAACTTATTGCTAACATATATAATACATTTTATATTTGTTACTTTTTCTAATAACATTTGACCCACACAACTATTAAGAAAAATTGAAAGAAATTATTGTAACAATATCAGTGACATCGACAGTTCTTTCATATACTGGTGTGATAATAAATTCAAATTTTAACAGTTTGAAGTAATATGCCTAAGAAATCAATCGAACCTTAATACAAATAATTTGGAAATCTCACTGTAAATGGAAAAGTCTTGCTTCATGTTTTTCGTTTCTTACTTAAATTTAATCCTATAATGTGTTAAATCCTTTCTCTCTCAAAACATTTTTTGAAAGTTAATGAAGAATGCGTATCAAGTTAAAAAACCTGTTCTTAATGACGAAACAAAAGTATTGAAAATTCCAGATACATAATATTGATGCGCTCAAGATTACATTTTATTCAAAAAACAAAAATATATACTTCAATATATGCAAAATAAACAAATAAAGTAATACTCATAAAATATAATAAATGAAAATCTTCTTTAATCAGAAATCCCCATTTGTGAATAATATGTGAAAACATATTATTACATTAAGCTTAACTTGCAATCACAGCTTTGGTATCTTGAATTTCGCCATACTTTTTATGTCTGCCATTATCTCCCTTTGTACAAGCAACCAAAACAGGTGTAGCATTTCACTTTTATTGGTGAATGGCACATAAACTGAAAAAAAAAACAATTTATAACCCGAAGATTATTTGTAACTGATCATCGAGATCTTTCAAAGTTGTAACATATTTTCCATAAGATACAACTTTGAAAATTTATTTTTAAATATTTCAATACAAAGCTCGAAATGTGATAATTTATTTCACATCTTCTGCACAGTATATATAAAAGTGTTTCCTAACAGGATTTCAACAATGTAGAAGAAGTTTTTTGATGCACCGTCTTTCCGTATTAATTTACTGGATAATTCGAATGCTTTGTAATCCTGTTATCCGTAACATCAAATGTTTTTTTTTTTTTTTTTTTGCTTTTAGCCTATTTTTAGCAATATGTTTTAATGCATGTCACATTATGAACAGCAAATATGAGATTAACATACCTTTTTCATAGCATTTAAAACAATTACAAACATTATTCATATGCTGGGATTTCAATATCTTACCATTTATCTTTATCATGGCTTTTGGCATAAATTTTTTGATCAGTTTAACAGTTCCGTAGAAGGGTGACCCGGGTGTGAATCATCTTCAAATTCTTTTAGCCATTTTTAAAACTCTTTTGAATAAAAACATGTACAAGCAATAAATATTCATTACATACATTTATTTCAATAAATTACAGATTTCAGTAACAGTTTTACGATTCAAGTGAAAGTGAAAAATAATTTCTTGCACACTTATAATGTTACCGTCAAAAGAAAAGAAAATAACCCTTATGCAATGAAGGATACGGCTATACCAACTTGTTTACAGATGTGAGATGCGCTGCTTTCCAAACAGAAGAGTTCAAGATAAACAAATGTCAGTCGCTAGCGTAGAGAGCATGCGTACTTCTTGAGTGGCAGCAACTGTCCCGTTATTTCATAGCCACTCCCCAATTTCTGTCATATGGAAAGCATTTAATTTTGCTAAATTGCCTGAAATAGTACCATTAAATTATTATTTAAAAAATTAATCGTGTTAAAGAGAAATTTTGCACATATATTTTGTACACATATATCTATGCTTTCTTTCAATAAGACCATAGAGATTAAGTACCCCCATTCCGTTGATCATTTTCTGGATAAAATGATTTAACATGTTAAAGTCCAAGCAAGTAACTAATAATTTTACTATAATAATCTTTAAAATTATAGTGGACGGACTTTATATTCTGTATTTAACTATGAATTACTCTGACCATTTTTACTGATTTAGATTTTTTTTAGCATTTTTTTCTAGTATTCTTATATCTGTATGTATTTCATATTTTGTCAAAAAGTGTTAAAAAAATAATTTTGGTCTTAAACTTCTTTATGTATAACTTTCAATTTACAATCTATCTTTATCAAAATCGAAAACTGATTTCGGATTATTTCAAAATAGTTTTGGTTTGTTATGGAATCCTTTTGATCTGTTATTAGACCTAGTAGCATGAAATAGCGATGCACTTCATGAACTCCTAATTTTTAATCCTTAAATATTTGAAAACAAGTTGTCGAAATGAAAGACTTCTGCTTAACATTAAAGATGAAAATGTTTAAAATTTTATGTTAGGAATTGCGATACATTAATAATATGCTAAAGGAATAGTAAGAATATAGTTAAAATATTATTTTTATTATAATTAAAGTATTATTTATGTTATTATTGCAATTTTTTTATTTGTTTTTGAATGAATTCAAAACTTATTTTCAAAATTTTCTATAAAACGCTATCTTCTAAATCAGACTAGTGCTATGCGTAATTATTTTAAAAATGCTCTGAAATTGGACTTTTAAGTAAATTAACTCTTAACAGAGGACAAGCAACTCATAGACTGTTCAATATGTTTATCCGTAATGTATTTTCATCCCATTTACTAAGTCCAATCGAGCAGATTATTCTTCAAACTTCTACTTTTGTGACCTAGAACATCACCCCCTCTTATTACAATGTTTTGGCACGTACTACCTATCGAAATTCACTAGCATTTTTCTTGTGCGATCTGTGATATAATTCCTGTATCAGAGACTACTTTTTACTAAAAGAACTAAATTTCTTGGCAAAGCGCGTCACCTGATGAAACATACTAGCTTGAGGCAATGGTGATACAGGAGGACTTGAACTGGTCAAAGTTCTACATTCTTTTTTTAAATGAATAATATAAGTTGTTCTGTAAGCCAATACGAGAGCCTAGTAAGGTTTTCCGCGGTCAATCAGTGTAAACACTGACTGACATTATTTAAGCATCGTTTATTATGACAATATATAACTTTTTTCCTATAGAAATAGATTGAAATATTTCCAGTGTAAAATTCTATTATTCTAAACTATGTAAATAATTTATACTTTACTTTTCGGAATGTTTAATAGATAGCATTTTTTTTTTTTGATTTCTGATTTTTTCTTTATTTATTTATTTAAAACTTCTCCCCTTAAAAAATATGTAATTTCTTAAAGAAATATAGATGGTGAAATCAATTTGCAAGCTGCAATTTAAAAAAATACGCGGATTACAAATATGAATGCAATATTAATTGATGAGATTTAGTGTGTTCTTAAAATCATTATGAAAAGCTTTTTGATTGGGGGTAATATTATATCTAGAGCAATACAAAATGTTTCAGTATCAATTATAGTATCTAATATTTCATCACTTTGTAAAAGTGAAGGAACTATGACGAAATGATTACTTTATAAATATAAAAAAATTGAAGGATGAAGCGTATTTTAAAATGTAATTCTCTAAATATTTACATTGTAGTTTTGAATTGTAAGAATCAAAGAAATTGAAAGATTCTAAGAAATTGAAAGATTCTAAGAAAAATAGATCTCAGAGTTGCCTAAAAAAAGGGATGTTAAATTATTTTATGAATTCGTAAGGGAAGCTTTTTCAATATTAAATCACATTATGAACATTCCACTCAAATGCTCATTAAGTTTAATCTAACCTAAGTAAATGAGCTCCACCACTAGAGAATGACATATTGGGATCTGGTGTTTCAAGAGGTCCATCAAATGCTCTATATGGGATAGGTTGAGGAAGCTATCTGGCCATAGAAGAATGGGATCATAATGAAGATTTTCAATAATTACTCGAGCGATGTGAAGAAGATCCTTATTTTGCTAAACAATTGTTCCTGGAAAATCATTTTAGAATAGTAGCAATTGAGGTCAAAAAATGTCAAAAACATAACACTGGCCCGTTACAGTTTCACGTACCACAACTATAATGGATCCATTATCATTGTTTAAGGCCTCCTAAGCAAGCAAGAATGTTCTGCTGACAGTATCTATCATGACAGAGTGGGATGAGTAAATACCACGCACTGGGGCACCTCCACATCCGCAAACTGTTATCATCTTTCTGGAAAATGGAACTTAATTTATCACTAAATACAAAGTTATGCTTATCTGTGGTATTCCAAGCCACCCTGTTGTAATATAACTGTAAACGGAATCTCCGACGTTTTCGTGATATATGCAATAATCGAAAATGGTGCATGGACTACCTATTCGCCTTCACAAGGTTTCTGCAAATTGTTTGTGAAACATCAGGTAGCTCTACGTCTGAAAATATTGTGGGAGTAGACACAAAAAGATGTACGAGCGCTTGCCAAACGATTCTTCGATATTCTCGCCTCTACGATTCCCGATTGCTACAGAAAAGGTGCACCGCACATTGGTACTATTTCGTGTCCTACAGGTTCAGATAGCACACTCAGAACAACCTGGGGAGTAACGCGGAGTTTCAGACCGCCTGCGAATTTCCATGCGAATAATCAGGACCTTCTCAAACTCGCTTATCTTTGTGAAAAGTCTTCTCGCATATTTATCTAATGTTCATTATTTACTTAAGTTTTCCTGTAGAAAAAGTAAGATCGTTACATATTTGAATTTTCCTCTTATCGCTGGTTTATATTGTTTATACTTCCAGGTTGCAGTAGTATTAGTGCAGAATGTGTGTTCACGTGCATTGGCAATAATTTTTGACAATTTTCGTATCAGAAATCATTAAACAATTTTGCAAAGTTTAGCGATTGCAGCTCGCTTCCTCCTTAATGTCTTATTTGTAAGCTTTCTAAATGTTTATGATCAGCATTCATTTATTAGGTATATGGAAAACTTCTTACCTTATTGTAGCTACAATAAATGAATAGATATTTGGTTATAAGCACACATACCCTTAAGTATTGAATATAAGGTAAAAAAAAACCTACAAAAAATGTTACTTCAATACTTTATCCGTATTTATCGACAAGCCTTTTATATTTATCCTTGTTAAACTCAAACGCTCACTTATGGAACTATATTGAATAGGCCAAGGAAACAAGCCACTGTTTCGTAGACATTGTTTTTCAAAATGAGCAGTGGAATCAAACTTGGATTCTAATAAAATTACATGATGTGTTACAACTTAAAAATATGACACCAATACTTGATATTGAATCACAAATTCTTTGGGTGCTTTGATATGAAAATGAAAAAAAACACTAATATATCAACTCATTTCTCATAGTAACTTGAACACGAGAGAGAAAACTGATCGAAAATATATAAAATATTCAAGTAAAAATCATATTCAACCCCACGCATCTACTATAAATAAACATATTCATATTATTTTATGAATGTTTGCAACCAGTTGTCTTTTTCTTGGAATGAAATATTTCTACAATAATTGAAATTTTGAGTTTTTCAATTTTGATTAAATCTAAATATTCTAAAAATTGTGATTTTCTTTTCTCACTTAATTACACTTCGGCTTATAATTTGCTCTTGCACTTGAACGTGCCGTGTAGCGCAGATGATTCTGGACAAGGTCGTTAGACTTGCAGAAGGGGTGATTGGAAAGTTTCGTGATAAAGAATTGCTATCTCAAGTGAGGTTCACTTTACTTGACTGAGGTTCAAAATTACGAGGCTCATTGCGAATACCCATCTTTATTTATAACAGTATGACTGCAAAAACAATCATAATAGTAGCACATAAACTTTCATGATTTAAACTCAATGTTCATGGCTCTCTCTGAAAATGTTGAAATTTATAAATTATTATTGCTTACCAATAATAACTACTGATATAATTGAAACAATAATAATTTAAATAGTTTTAGTATGTTTAATTGTTAGTTTCGAATCCTAAATATTGTTATTTGAAACTTACTATATTTAAATAAATGTATAACAAGGAGCTGTGGTAAGACACATTTAAAACCCTAATAAACATTGCTGTATCCGTATCAGAGTTATAGTTATTGAACCCTGTTCTCAATAGTCATGAGTAAAAAAAAGTGTAATTAATTTAAACCATATATTTGTCGATTACTTAAATTGAAATGTATATAATCGAATAGTAAAGGCATACGATTACTGTTCAGTTTTTATATATTTTTTTACTGTTATTTTATTAATAATTCACTTATTTTTGAGTATAGATAAGGATCAACCTAGAACAGAAAGCTAAAACGAATAAATTGTTAGAAATATTTTTAAATATAACTTGTAGAATAGGTGAAACTAAACTTTTTACATTTGATATAAGAAACGATGCATATCTGATAGAAAGGAATTAAAAGCTTAATGTTTGGAAAGTTAGCAATTAGCGATAATTTGTAGATTTGGAGGTATTCACCAGATTTCATTTATGTGAAAATACATTTTTGAAAATACAAAAAGTCTTTACAAAATTTAATTATGAAAAAAATATGTATAACAACTCTGTAATTCATTTTGAATTGTCATGAATCATTATTTACAAAAAAATATATTTTATTCATTTTTCTAAAAATGAATTTTATTTTTAAAAATGGAATATCTTTCAACTTTAAAATACTTTATCTAATTGGAAGTTTTGTGTGGATAGCTGAGAAGCAGTAAATTATAAAAATAAGCCGACTAGAATTTTTTTTAAAACTGTAATAAAATGTGGCGTTTATGTGCATGCTAAATGGCATACTAAGGTACATAATCATATTAATACTGAATTTTTGAAGAATGGCAATCTAGACCAAATGTTCATGACTTCAGTAGAAGTAATATCTAATACTTGCAACACAGTTAATAAAAGTGAAAACAGGAGCCCTACACTTCCGTCACAAGAACAGATTTTCACTTCTGGGAAAAAGTTTAAAGCACTGGTGAGGAGAAGATCACTTTTCATTGCACCAAGCCAAATATTACCAAATAATAGGAATAATTAATTCAACTGAATTTTATTTTACTGAAAAATTAACATCCAATCGGTGATGCATATTAAAAATTTCGTAGTGAATAAATAGGAATATGAATAATATATTTGCATTACGTTGTACCACTGAATTTTTGTTATCTCATTAATTGAAACTGAATTCTATTTTCATGTTCTTGATTTGAGGAAAATGACATTTTATGAAGATTTAAAAAGTGGAACTAATGGATAGTGTGATTCTTATATATTAGAATAAAAAAGCAGATTATTTTAATATCTTTTTCGAATTGAAAGATTTTGCGCATGAAAACTGCAATGTTGCTTAAGTCAATACTTAATAACCGAATCTCTTTTAATAGGATGAAAATGAAATATGATTAAAATTGGCACTTTATGATTATTAAATATAGATGCCAAAAATATTTCTAATCCCATTGAACAATCATTATCTTTAAGTATAAATTAGGTCCAAAAAAAGTAAGCTTTTAATAGTCTACAAAATAGTTCATACTAATGTAATAATTTAATTATTGATTAGAATACTTTGATGTATATAAAAATTAATTTTTTTATCTTATAACATTAATTTGTTTGAATTAAAATAGGAAATACTTTATTAAAATAGGTATTTTCATTGTCTTGTCTTTTTAACGAATATATTAAAAATGCTTAACCTTTTAATATTAATTATTTATGCATTATTAATAAGATATGCGACACATAGAGTAGACACCTTCAGAAAAGTACCTGCATAATAGAGAGTAGAAGCCGTAACCACTATTCCGTGATATGAAGCTTAATTTATTCTTCAGAATTTTGATGTGTTATTAAAAATACAATCTACCTCAAACAGTGTATAACTGACAATATTGTTTTTAAAGTCGAGTAAACTTTTTCTTTATTCTGATATGCATTTTTCGTTAAATGTATTGCAATATTTTTGAAATATCTTTAAGAAAAATAAAAAAATTAATATAATTATATGAATATATAATGAAAAATTCAATCCTTTTGTCTGCTTTCTATATAAATTACACCAAATGTCCTTGAAAAAATTGTAAAAAAGGAGTTATGTAAAATTACTTAACTCAGTCGCAGACGGGTAACTAGGCCTAAAATTTTTAACAATTTCTTTCTATACATGAAAATAATATAAAAAAACCAGGTATGAAATGTTTTCATGAATTTTACTTTATGCCTTGAATTGAGTTCTTATTGATATTGTAATACATATGATTCTTTTTTTGATGATAAAAATGAAAAATAACGACACAAAACATGATCCACATAAACTACACAGAAAGAAATATGGTAGTAGGTTCTGCAAACATATCTTGCCTGTATTTGCATAAATTCTATTTGCTTTTACAAAATAAAGTGAATAATTGTTGTTTACATTGTTTGGTGGTGCAGGGTCATGTATAGTGAAATAAAGAAAATACTTCGTTATTTAAGCAAAAAAACTGTTTGATCGTAGAAAGCAGTTCTTCTCCAAACGTACTCTGGTAATCATATTAATAGATCTTATATTAAATTTAGGAACGAACTAGGAACTTTTACCCACAATGAGTTAGCGGAAGAAGTATCTTTTTAACACAAAATGTTTGGGAAAGAATTACAATTGATAATGAATCGAGCAATGATGGGGTGGTAATTTTTTTACATCGCTCTGAGAAGTAACACGAGGGTTATGGGAAAAGACGATGTAATTATGAACCTTGATCAAGGCATTATGAAAACTCCTGAATTAGTATTTATTCTCCTAACTTTCACATCATTCACGCGAGATGACTTGCAATCTCCGCTAGATTTAACATCTATAAAACCCACTCTCTGACGGATCTTTAGTGGCATCAAGGTTTGAACCACGACTCCTTTAAAACAGTGCCGGCTGTGAATGCCGATCAAGACCACAAGGCTAAAATGGCAAATGATACTCAGACAAGACCAGTTGTCATATTCGCCAATTCAAAAAGGTTTATTGTAGTAAGTTAATTGCTTCAAATCCATTTAGTAGCCTAATACAGTTAACATAATATTTTAAGAAATAAATGAATTTGGGTAAGAAAAATGCGAAACTCAATTTTGTAAAAACCATCATCAATCAGAAAAAAATATTTGATTAAGTATATTCGAATCAAATACAATCATATAAAACAATATTAAAGAATGCAATACTAAAGGTTAGAAGCTGAAAATAAATACGCTGATTCTTACGAAGTCTCTTAAAAACACATAACATAATAAACATAAGAAAATATATTTTAATCAGACAAAAACATATTTAAAACAAGGAAACGCAAGTGTTATTTTACTGTGCGAGAAATCTTAAGAATTTAGAGAAAACACTTAGATTCGAAAAAGACTGGATGTGTTATTTAATTAGCGATGTTTGAGGAGTAAACCAAGGAGATGTACAGACATCACGGGTGCCATACGCCGTTTAACGGGACATTTCACAGGAAGCCGCCGTTGATGAGCTCCGGGGCTACAGTGTTAAAGAAAAACATTCTCTGTTCGAAGATACATTTCAAGCTCATTTCTAATGCAATTGAATGGTTCTATAAATAGGATAAAATCCACAAAAGATGCAAAATTGGAAAAATTATTATAAGCATGAATGAATGTCTCAAAAGAATTTTTCGCGTTATGCGCTTATTGTACTATTTTATGAGTGGGGTGCAAAGAAGACATTTCTAATTGCTGGTGCACTCTGGATAACGTTCTTGAAAAGGCAAAGTGGTTTATAATTATCGAAAATATTTCTCGGCATGTCTTCATGCCAATTTTTGCCAATGTTTGCAAGTTGGCCTTAGTGTTGTGCAATACAGCGGCGGTTGTTAGTCACAAGCAAAAATTATGACGGAACAAGACGGCCTGGTATGCATCCACAAGGCTTTCGAATTCTTACGACCCCGGTTTGGACTCTCAATAATTTGGCAGATCCAATAAATAGATACTACTTCGTCGATGTGCATTATTTCAAGGTGACTCAGAAACGACGCTTTTCTAGCTTGCTAGCTAAC
>BMAW01101802.1:4486-16458 GCA_019974015.1 Nephila pilipes | reverse complement strand
GTGTGTGTGTGTGTGTGTGTGTGTGTGTGTGTGTGTGTGTGTGTGTGCGAGTGTGTGTGCTTAATGATTTCTCTTAATTCAGATTAATTTCAAAATTTATTTCATATCTTAACTGTCATAATTATACGTTGATTGTTATTTCGTGATCCTATTCATTTTAATTCTTAATTTATGTAGTTAGTTACGTGGTTACCTGAATTCTCTATAGCAGGGTCGACTGTAGTTCGAATAGCATCCCAAAAACAAAGGAAAATTCCAGTAATGGTCGTACCAAAACGTCGATAACATAAGTTGAATATTTATTCAAGAACAATGCTCATTTACCTAAAAACTAATGCATCTCTTTATAAAATTGACTGATTTGATGCTTTTCTCGTATTCATTGTTATAAAATCTGTATTATTGGATATCCCATCAATTGTTGAAAGTACATATTTATGTCAGAGATTCGAATAAGAAAAATTATAAGAAAACTTCGACTAAATATATTACTGATTGGATTAAATGTTCATTAACGTCACAAATAGAAGCAAAAAGAGGAATATTTGTGATGGAACTCGTAATTTTGAACCTTGGTCCAGTGAAGAAGATGACACACCCTTTTCGAACATCCACACCACACCATGGTGATTTGAAGCGTCAACTGATTTAACGAGTACTATCCTCACTTCACTGCGAATCTTCAACAGGACTCGAACCCACGATTCGACGGAAACAACGTCTACCGCTAATTCGTAACTATGTCCTATCTGTTATCGTGGTCATCCAAATACACAACTGGAGAGCTTATTGCTTCAAACATATCAATAAGAATCGAAAAGCAAAAATTCAATCAATAATACAGGTTTCAAAAAAATAGAATAGATATAGGAGGAGATGAGAGAGTGATAATCTTCTCCGCTCTTTTCATTCGCATCCTGTTGGAAGGTCATTATTCAAAGCGAGATATAAATGTTTCATTCTTAACTTCTAACTTTCTTTCGACCCCTTAAGGCATCATTACTTGGTAAAAATATAGAATGTATATGTAATAAGAACTCGTGGCACAAGAATCCCATTTATTCTGTTTCAGGGCATAATACCTTTATTAAGTAATTGAAACTTCGAAATTAATTAGTTGGTTACCCGGAGGAATACAATTAAGAAAATGTGACGTATAATTAGATCACGAGAGATATAAGTGAGGAATAAATCTTGGATATCACCAAGATTTTACTCATTACTGTATCTGAAAGATAAATTATTGTTCAATTTTCAAAAACAATCAAAGTGAAGCGAAAAGAATAAAAGTGAGTTTATTTTTTTTTCCAAAAATTTCCAAATTGCTGCAAAGTTGCAACAGAAAAAAAAATGTTTATTTTAATTGGTATTTAATAATATTTTTGCCGAAAAAATATTTGCTATCATTGAAAGTGTTCGTTTACAGCAGAGTTCCAAAATCAGGAATCAAAGTTTATGTTATAGTCGTCTAAAAATGGGACATCCTCAATTACTTTCTCACCTGTTATTGCAGCCGAATATAGCTGGTATCTCCTTTAATATAGTCGAACACTGAAAACACCCGAATCTGTTCACTTGCGGTTTTGCTTGAACTATGGAGCTCTCGATAAGTGATATCAAAAATGACTAGTAATCGCTTTATATTTCAATCCTAGACATTATGGCGTCACAATTCTTATTTTTCTTTTTACGGTTTACAGATTGAACTTTTGTTCTGATGTGTCACAACTTCCTGTAAGAGCAGACATTAATACATTCCTCCTTATTACACACACACACACATATATATATATATATAACAATATGTGTGTGTGTGTGTGTGTGTGTACGATTTTCTAGCTAATTATTAAAGAATTAGTTTTACTTCAAAATGTACTGTAAAACCAGTTCCTTACATACTCGATAGATGGCACCACGAATCAGCGTCATGTGATAGCTTATGCAGCTCCACCTGTTCCAGAACAAAACTGAGCGATTTTTCGTTCTCGCCCCCTCTCTTTTCTCCACTTTTCGCTTCTTTTCTCCTTCGCATTGCCCACGTCGGAAGTAAATTTCAAACGCCTGAGCGCGTTCCAGCGCCCTTCGCCAATATGGGTTAAATGAGGCAGTCATCTATTTTAATGCGACGAACTGGTCAATTCGTCATCTCCTGTTGGTATATATACTTTCACTCTTCATCATCTCTTCTAATAAACGAAGTAAAATAAGTCGAGCCTCGTCATTGAATTCCTACAAAATCACCATGAAATCCGTTAAGGGAATTACGCCCCCCCCCCCCCCCCCAACCAGCCCTTTGCGTAAGAGCAAACTATTGTAGATTCGGGATGTACAATCTCATCACCCCACCTTCTACATATATATAATGTATTTACTGGAGGACATTTAATAATTCGGTCGACTGCAGTTGTAAACAATATTTAACCAATAACGAATGCGATTCACATTCAAGTTCAACTATTCTTTATTCTTTTTTCATTTTAGTTAAACGCTGCGCAAGGTCGCTCAGCCAGGTCGAAGAAAAAAAAGAGTGTTTATATTAGCGGTCTAACCGCAGTGCCTCCGACAATGGCGAGACGATAAAAAGTGCCCCAATTCACAGAGTATCCCTTTAAATAATAGGTATTATTCATAGGAAACGTCATAAAACATATGGTACAGGATTAGGGATTCTAGTGAAACAATTAAAGACAAGGAGTCTAGAAGGGATTATTTTGACAGATTTACGATCGTGGGAAAAAAAGGAATAAACAAATTTTATGAGCGCGTCATCTAATAAATAAAAGAATAATTTGAAATGGGATCAGGAAATAAGAATGAACTCTTAACTTTTGAATTAGGTGCAATTGGGTAAAATAGAAAATTATAAATTATTATTGAGAGAAGTTATTAAATTAAAGTTAAATTACATACATATATATATATAACCTGATTTTCCAGTTAATTACTAATTTATTAATTACATTTCCAATGATATTGTAACTCTAGTTCCTTATTTGCTCGATAGATGGAACCCCGAATTAGCGTCATGTGTTAGCTCACGCAGCGACCCCTATTCCTAAAACTGCGGAGCGCATTACTCATCCTACTTCCGGTCTTCACCATGATTGACTGAATTGTTCCGAGCGCCAGCTCACGTTTCAAGACTTATCGTTATTATATCATAAATTTGGGTTGCCATCAATCATTCTCTGATGAACTAGTTAAATCAAAGTAAATCCAATTGTATATAACCCTTTTGTAGATGCTATTCCAAATCTATTCATAAATAAAAGTAGTGACCCAATTTCAAGCCTCATTATAGAATTGGTAAATAACTAGTGCTAAGTTATCATGGAATCAGGAATGAAATTACCCCCTTTAAGTAGCTCATTGTATAAGATTAAACCGGTGGAGATCCCACCTACAAATTTTGGGGATCCTGTCCAGGATTTACAATCCTCTTTCTCTCTCTCTTTCTGTATATATATATACATGAGTCATTATTTTTCGCAAAATATAATCCAGTTAAATATATTGTAACAGAATACCTTTAAGATCTCATGGTCTGGGAGATTAGCTGTACGGTTAATCATTTTACATTGGTGAAATTTTTAGACTTATAAAGATTTTTTTTGTATAAAGGATTTTTACATTAATTAAAAATGATATCGAAAGAGTGTAAACTTCAACAAAAAACCTATACGATCGAGGAAAACTGAATGTTATCGATTGGATTTGAAAAGGGGAAAGAGAAGCAGAAATTGTGAGAAGACTTAATATATCTGAGTCTACAATACGTGATTGGGGGAAAAGTAGGATAAGCATCGTCAGTTTATTAATATTGCTGATAATGATAAAAGAATGGCCTTGTGGAAAGGAAGCTTAATTTATGTTAATACCATAACTCAGCATCATTTAAACCACGGTTTAGTTACCATAGACCTCCACTACCACGTTCGGATGGGGTCAGACAATCGCTCAATTGATTAATTCATTGTTTATGTACGTCGAACTTTAAAGCAGCACGACGTCTAACGGCGACGGATTTCGCAATTTTGAATTACGATCAACCGATGAGGAAGACAACAGCTGGGCTGGGATTCTACTATCGTAACTTTCACAATACGCTAACGTGATGAGTTTCAGCCCAGACAGATTGAACCTCCCGTTGCACGATTGGTCTTTAACGGGATTAATGACTCTAACACACGATTCTACTGAGACAACACCACCTATGGATTGGTGAACCTAACCTCTTCCAAGGACACTCTTGATAACTCAAAAGGTATTAGTTTTCGATGTTAGTTAGTTAATTAATTTTTTAATTAATTAATTAACATTAATTATGGTTTTCCCACGTTTCTCCCTTCACTTAACACTTTGAAATATTTTTGTGGCGTTGTTTAAATCGAAAATAGTTCTCAATAAATTAAACATGACTTATGAGATTAGATTAAAATTAGTATAAGAAAATGAACAGAATTGTGGATATGCAAAGAACATTGAAGTCTTTATTATGGAGATTTGTTGGCTAGCGAATATATAGATTATGAGCTGAAGTTATCAAGTGAAACTTCCGTATCAAACCTGCGTTCTTTAGGAGGGAATCCAGATAGGACCTACAAAGGGTCAAGAATTCGAACTCTATTGGTTTGGTAAGATAAAGATTAGTAAATTATTTTAAACGTTGAATCCGAAGCATATAGGGATTGCTCCCTCAGATATAGCAGGTTAGGGATTGTCTGAAAATTTTTCAAAGATCTGATTAAAATGACTTTGTTATCATTTTTGTATGACTATCTGATCATTTGACTTTGTATGTTGATTAGTTACTTTTATACATTGAGAATGGGAGGAGTATGTAATAACAAAGTGTGTTACAACATGAAAAAACGTAATTAATTTTAAAAGGAATGTTTTCATTCCGGAACATAAATTTTTGCAGAATAGATTTAAAATGATGAAAATAGCACACCTTCAAAATTTAATTCCAATCTGATTATTAATTTCAGATATATTCCAGATAAAAAACAGTTCTGTGTTGTATACTAGATTATTTTACGCAAAAGATTCATATTTTTCACTCTATTTTCAAGACCCTAAATATTAACTATGTTAATTTTATTAATTAATTATGGGTTAACATATTAATTTTTAGTTCCCTTTAAGCAATTAACATTGATACCAAGTTTTTCCATTAGTGATTATAATTACAAATATTATTTAAACTTTCTTAGATTTTTGACCAATGTACCATTCTTAAACATTTGAAATTGATACAGATTGATATAGAAATTGATTTGTTAGAAAGGCTTGCACATTCTAAACAAATTTTATCGAAAACAAAAATAAATCAATTATCTGAAAATTTTTCTGGAGTGTTAAAATTACGGCGCAAATGCAAAAAAATGTCTTTAAATGTCTGAAGAAGTCAAAAAAATTTATTAAAAATATTTACAGTACGAAAAAGAAATTGAACAATAAAATTATACAAATTCAATATGAATAATAAAATTATAAAAATTCAAAGTTATTGTTTTTCTATATTACAATCTCGCTTTTTTTTCTAAGATTTATAAAGAGGGGATATAAAATCTCTGCCATTAATATTGGAAAATAAAACCAGTTGAGAAATGTTGTATTTGATCGGAAATTCAACACTTTTTTTTAGTTTCTAGCTTTCTTTAATACGGAATACTGAAGGAATATTACGAAAGCGGTTCAAAAAATAAGCGTGTTACGAATGAAATCATATAATTCACTGTAGTGCTGTTTATTGATATATTTTCTTTTTTCTACGATGTCCATGAGAATGACGCTCTTCGCAAGCAGGAAATCATCGCCAGAAATTTTCCGACCAATGAGATCGTCTTCACCTTTTTTTTAGAGCAGACTGAATGGAACAATCCATTGTTTTGATTATTGCTAGGTTTATAATGTATAATAATGGGAAATCCAGGTCTCGTAGAAGGTGACAACTCGAACCACAGAAAGAAATAAGCGATTATTCAATAACTTAGTGTAAACTTTTGATGCCCTTTAACAGAATGCAACCCGAAATTGTAATACATACTTGCCTCAGAAACACCATCTGTCGTCAAAAACAAGATTTCATGGGCTAACATCATATACCACTTAAAAGAAATGCGAAATGTCTACATTTTAGATAAGTATTTTGATATTATAAAGCCAAAAGTTCCTTGTGATGAAATGTAGAAATTTGTAAATTCTATAGGAAACAATCATGTAAATAAAAGGCCTTGAAATTTCATAAATTGCAACAATTCAGCGTCAAGGAACGCTTACGAAATTCATTTAAACATTGGATGATTATAAACGAGCCCAGCTCGCATTCGAATAGCGTAGCATAATTCAATGCGTAGAGGAGGTTAGCTCATCTCAAGTTTTTCGACCAAATGGTTACAATCGAATCCTACTGGCAAAGCAAAACTTTTCCTCAAAGAGCACTGACAAGCCGAGTTCGTCCGTGTATTAACCTGCGATGTTTGAGTTACAAATGATATCTACTAGAAAAAATTAGTTAGTTTAATAGCATATAGATGACAGTAAGGGTACCCTAATTTTTTTTTAATAATGAGGGAAAATATTACTGATCTAGTTGTTGATCTAGTTAATTTTCTTCTGTAGTTTGGTGTAGATTTGTTACTGAGACAGCTCAAAGGAGAAAGCTAGATAATTTTGATGATAAATAAATTTTATGATGATATATATGATGAACAATTTTATGTTTTTAAGTGTATCATTCATAAAAATAGTTTTAGTTTTAGTTAAATATCATTAAATGTTTTACAAAGTTTTAAATTGAATGTGTTTATTAAGATATTTTATTGTAATATTTTACAAACTAACATTTCTAATGTTTATCATTTATTAGATTGTTAAAAAGTGACGGCTTCAATTGTTGTACATACTGCAATAATGTACCCCAAATAACTATTTTAAGACTGTCTTTTAAAAGTGAGCGAGCAATCTACATCACCGTCAGAAACTATTAATTCTACTGTCAAAGAATTAAGTAACTTAGACTGAATAAGCAAATGTATAAACAGATTTACTGCTATCATTTCAAATTTTGTTTAAGTATATATTATTATACACGATATATTATCATACACCCAGACATCATAATCAGTTCGTTTGAAAATTGCATGTGATATTCAAAATGGAATTCCACATCATACAAGACATAATCTAATCATGTATATTAGAGCACGATGTATATTATGGTGGGAAGAGAGAATTAACTTTTCTGTTTGAATGATTTATATAGCTTATTAGCTTATACTCACAAAGATATATATATATAGTACACAGATATATATATATATATATATATATATATATATATATATATATATATATATATATATTTAGTACATAGTATATATATATATATCTGTGTGTGTGTGTATGTGTCATATTTTATGACGTTATTTTTGATGTTGACTTGAAACATTTGCAGTAATTTAACTTTAATTGAATGTCGTCTATTACATGATGATAGTTTTTTAGTGAAGGTGAAATATTTCACCAATTATTGGTATTATACTCGTCATGACGGGACGCCAGATTTGTACATCTGATGCAACAGTTGTCAACTTGAAAGAGAGATATTAGGTACTGCAGGAAGCTTTTATATTCCAGAAAAACAAGTTTACTCTAAATCTTGCTAATTGAGCAGTTCTGGAGGATTTTTGTTAGTAAAACATTCTTGACTTAAATAGGAAGTTACAATTAATAAAAGAAGTGACAAAATACAAGTGACGTTAATTTTTAAAGTATTTGTGTTAAGAATATTTAAATAAAAAGAAAAGGTGAGGATAACTCCTATATAATACCTTTCGATAATTGGAATGAATGTGCAAGCATAAAATGCTTGAGCAGCTACTAATTTTTCCAAAAGGTATGACATGAAATTTAAAATAATATAAATGAAATTTTAGAGGAGAGGATGTTTAGTAAAAATAAAAAATACCCTTCATTACTATGATTTTACTTGGTAGTAAAAGTGAAGAAAACATTATTTACTTCGTACTCATATGAAATAATTTTGTTAAACATGGCTTTAAGAAAAGAAATTTTTCTTAGATATTAAAATATAACATTTAATACATATAAAAGTGGTATCATGTGAAAGTTTTATAAATAAATATGTATATTTTTTTTATTTCAGAGAAAATATGATTTAAAAAATATTCTATTCTCATTTCGTTTAACCTTGTATTTTGACTTTTAACTTCTTTTTTTAAAAAAATATTTAAATATTTTAGGTGAATTTTTAAAGAAATCACACATTACATGCAGCATGCTAGTATATCTCAAAAAGTGGAAATAATTCAAATATAATCTTTATAGAAATATATCTTTAACGGGTTCAAATCACGAGTTCACTCTAATACTGGATTTCCCAAATGGTGGCTCAAGACCCATAACCAGGTCACGAAAAAAATATTGGTAGGTCGCCCACCTTCTCTTCGTGATATCAAAACTCCTAAATTGATGCGGAAAATCCTTGTGACATTTTTTTTTTTATTTTTGAATAATTCTAATTTGACTTTGTGGTTGTCGTGCAGAAGCTGAAAATAACAAGGCTTTTATAAATGTCACAGAGTTGCAAAATAGTATAATATGAGTTCATTGCCTTATGAGATTTCAGCTGCTATTAAAAAACAATTGCTAAGTTTGGAAACTAATTTTAAGGAATGTTTTTTTCCTCGATCAACAGCCACAAAGAATGTATAAGAAATGAATTTGCATTTGACGTATAATTCGAGATAGAATTGACGGATTGCAGAGTTGAATTTATATTTTTCGTTTGGTATATCACTCCCAACGGTTCGAAAAAATATGATTCATATGATATAATTTATAATATATTATAATATCACGAATGAAAATTTGGCAATTATATCCTCAATAGTACCCAGATTTTGCAGAAAAGATTTCTGATGCCTAATGTCACACACGACCTATAAATATGAAGCCAGAGTTTCAACACTGGATTTCCTAAGAAATAAATACAGAAAACAAAACAAAAAATAATTGAATAAGATGTGAGAAATAAGTTATTGTACTTTATTCCAAACGTAACATTGATTTAGTTTGCTAGAAGAAAGGGGAAGTTTTAAGTTTGTTTCACATTTCTAATTAATCATTTGGTTTTTTTCCAAGATTTCTTTTTGAAAATATATTTGTGATAATTTCATACTAGAAATTATTTATGTACACAAAAATTATATTTTTGACGTCTAATTAGTCTTCTATTTTACCTAGAAATTTCAAAATAGGCAAATGACCTTTAGTTGCTTACGAAAAACTATCTTAAAAATAACCGGGTGACAGGAAAAATGTCTGGAAAACACTGCTATACACAATTCTTGGTTTCATTACAACGAACAAAGACGCTGATTGTCTGTGATCAAGATAAAGAATCGCTGTCCTCGATAATATGAGTAAGAGGAAGCATTCTAAGAAAACAGCCGAACAATTCCGGAGATATCTTCTTCTTATCAAACTCCTTCATTAATATTCTGAGAAGACATATCCTAACATCACATTCACTTATACCTCTGGACTAAATTAAGTAATCCAGATGCGTTATATATAAATCACTTATTTCATTAACATGGCATTTCATAATGTACTTTGACATAAACTATCATCTTTATTGAAAGCAGAGCTCTAAAATACTAAGATGCAGTTCACTGAAGCAATTCTTAATTCCTTAGAAATTCTTGCTGATATAGAAATAACTCTGATTTTCGGAAACGATTGCGATATTCGTTGTCATGCATTTATGAGAATTCAGGAAACACACACATACACACACAACTGGATAGATTGCATTCTTATAAATATATAAATATAAATATCGTATTTTATAAAGCGACTTTTTTTCAGTTAGTGTATGTGTTTATTTTTATGTTCTTTTCAATAAATAAATCGTTCTTCTTATAAATTTTTGTTTTGAGTGCTAGGATCCGAATTATGCTCCAAAAATGCATGTTTGAATAATATTCCAGAGAGTACAGTAAAAATTAAAATAAACTACTTTTGTCCTAGTTTTAGAAAACGTTAAATAGAAAAGAATTGCTGATGTAACAATAGTACAATAGAATCGGATCACTTTACTTTTTAATATGGATACTTTTTAAAACACGTTGTTTTTGTTACTCAGACTTATAAGTCATAAAATGTCAGAAATACAAACTTATATCCTTTGCCCATGAAATCTCTAATTTCTTTCAATTTGAATTATGTCGTATTTGAATTAGTTTTAATTGAAATTCATTGTAAATTCCTAAAAACGCAGTGATGCAAAAGAAAAATTTTTTTTGAAAAAAAATTCCGATGATTTTATTTTATTTGCATTTCTTGCACATTTGCGGTACAAATTAAAAAAAAAAGGTAATTTTGTATTTTTTTAAAATTGAATGATAACATGTTAGTACTCTTTGTACAACGTAACAAAATTCGAAAGTCTTAATTAAATACTAAATACTGAAAATTCGTACCTAAAAGCAATTTTTGCATTTCCAGTGGGAAAATAAAGTATTTTAAATTCAAACTATAAAATTGTAACTTCTCTATTCAAAAATTAATATATTTATCAATCATAGTGATTTATACACATATTCAATCTCTTCAACAATTCGTTGATTTTTAAGTATCTTTAATCCTTACCTTTTCTACCAAGATTTAGGAAAATAACTACATAACGTTAAATAATGCATTAAATTATACCTTTTGGAACATTTGAAGCATAATAATATTTTATCAATAAAAAAAGTCTGATTTGTGAGCAAAAAATAATAATGGTTTCAGCAGTAAAATAAAATGTAGTATTTTCTATTGAGACACTTATAACTTCAGTGCATTATTAACTCAAAGTATGTTTTGAATAAGAAAGCCCAACATTGGAATCGTTACTACGTTCTTTATGTCCTCTCCCGTGATTTCAGGCCAACACGACTTTACAAAACACAATAATTATGCATAGAGAATTCAGAGGCGAAAAAACGTTTTATCACATAAATATCAGACACAAAAAGTTTTTGGAATTAGTTTAGAACGAAAATTGTATCTAATGTGATTATATACATCTGACTTAATTGAAAAACTTGAGATTCTGCAGAGTGTCTCTTTCCTGTTTAACTTGACAATGAAAACAAATTTATGCAAATAAAGTATAGTGAAACTATACATGAGATAAACAAAGTCCTTTCGGATTGACAAATTATTCTTCTTTTGTGTTCTAGTTTTAACGTTACTTTGAGCTTCCCACCTTCTTTCCTAGAACTTAGTTAATAAAAAAAGATCGATACTGTAATTAAAGGGAAAGAAATGGTACCAAGCTTTCAGTAACACCGAGAAAAGGATCTTAGAAACAGCTCTCTGGTCTGAGATTAAATTAAGTTCATTTTGGTACCTCCATTCTTCGGGTTTACTCTGGGTATTCCTCACATTAAGAGAAACACGTCGGAGAGCTAAAATAAAAAAAAGTTGTATTCTAAAGAAGAGTTTTTAGATCTCCCAAGAGGGTGATCAAATGTTTTTTCACAAAATTCCAGATTTGAATTGTTCCCGATAAAAAAGATAAGCCTTGATGGAAAAGATACTTGCAGACATTATCTAAAGTTTGGAACTTTGTGCTTCTTGGGAACGAAATTTGAATACATAAGTCTAAATTAAAATAATTTCAGTGACAAGCAGAAACACGAAATGCTGAAAGAGAATTTACACATCTGTGAGAGAAAAATTAGAAATAAAAAGAAAGGAGTAATGGGAAAAAATACTAGCCATAGTAACAAATTCAGATATTTTGAAAATCGCACAATTCCTATTCTTGTTTTCTTGGGAAATTATTAAAAATTACAACTCAAACTGAATGTATGTATTCACGTTTGTTTCTTTCCCCTCGTAAAGAAATATATATATATATATATATATATATATATATATATATATATATA
>BMAW01101789.1:0-25639 GCA_019974015.1 Nephila pilipes | reverse complement strand
TTGTTGTGCTTCGTCAATTTACACACGTATTTACTCTAGCCATTAAAATCTTCATTCAATCACAATTTAGTACCCAGACGATTCTCCTTTAGTTCAGGACGTTCGAAACTTTTTGAAGTGAACGTGCAGGAGGATTATCTAGCAAAATCGGTAACGAAATCAATGAGTACCTTGACTGGATTGCCCGCAGAAAACATCAATAGTGCTGATATTTCCCTGACAAAATGAAAAAGAACAATAAAAACTTTTATTCAAACGAAAATATTTCGAAATCTTAGGAAACATCCCCATCTTATACACATAATATCTAAATTGATGAAGTAGAGAGGGAAATACCAAGCACTCATCCAGCAAAATGATCATAACCCCCAGTGACTTTTGCACACGTTCAATTAAAACGATAACGCAACAAATGTATAACCTGTAACCATATCTGTGATTTGGAACACTTCTTGACCCACAAAACCCTCCCACAGAAATCTCCTCTGGAATATTCAAGATAGGCCACAACAAATTATCAATTTCAAAGAAGTTTTGGAGAGAACCATGGCTAATAAACCAGTTTTCAGAGCATTCTTGCAAAAGATGAAATATTTTGGTATTTATTGAATTAAAAGAATCTATGAAAAAGGGAATAATAGTCATTGTTGCTTTATATCCCACAGAACAATCAATCAATCAATTGGACATTTTAAAAAGAGTCACAATAAATTGCTTAATTTTATAATAATCAAAATGCAAAGTACCTCTTTAATCAAAATTATATTTATGCATTAAAGTCTTCACTGATGCAGTGTTTTTTAACGCGATTTCCATATAATGCGGTGCGAAAATTGTATCAGCCCTCCTCAGTGTTGGTCTTCTCTATAAAGGGGACTGAGTGCTAGAAATTATTTGGAGTCCTAAATTTTTTGTAAAAAAAATAAAAAATACAAACACGAACATATATTACCATTTTTATGTTTATTCAATGCGTGATTTCGTTTTTGCTAATACATGAATTACATTAGAAAAATGACAATTTTTTTGCAATTTCTTTTCCGATCCTTAATATAGCCAGTGCATTTAAGCGTTCTGCACACATGTTAGACTAAAAAGTTCAGTTTAGGTGGCGATACTTGGGAGTGCTACGACTCAAATAATAAAAACTAACCATTCGCATCATCAAAAAAAATAATTTTAGAGGATTATCGAAATTCATAGATGTACTTTAATAATGTTTATGATAAAATGAACTTTACGTCAAACTGACAACGATAGAAATGATGTCAAGTTTTCATGCGCTAAAGTAGATTATTTCAGTTCTTGATCATGCTAGGGAGCCCTGAATCGCGGGCCCAGGTGCATAGCATCCGCCGCAACCCCAAGATGGCCAGCCCTCCTGATACGCGGTTACCGTATAAAGCCTTTTTTCATACAAGAGCATTCAAATGGTTTGAATAGTTTATCATGGCAGCACTAATTCGATATGGTAAATTTTTGTTGTTAACCTTTATCAGGCATTCCTCTGTTCGTCAATTCCAATTATCAGGGAATTTCCATAAAAATAAGGAAATTATGAAACAGAGCACTCTCTTTTAATTTATTCAGAGATTGTTTTTTTAAATATGTTCAGACATATATTTAAAAATGTAATAAAGTTCTTTGATTTAATTCCCATTATTGGAATTGTACAGCTTTAGAGAGCTTCTAGGTACAATTTTTCATTTGCCATAACATTTACCAGAAAAAATAATCATCTGTAAGTTTTCAAAACGACTGAAATGAATAAAAATAGAAAATACTTAGAGGAAATATATATCTCTTGTGGACAAAGTCAAATTTTTCTCAGAAATCGTTTGAAAGCTGGTAGGGGGGAGGAAAGTATGTTACGAAATCGTTAAATTTGAATGAATCAACCATTCGGACTATATAGAAAGATGAGAGTTAAAAAAAATTCTTTTGCACATGGTTGTCCGTCTGGTGCAAAGCGCGCTACTATACACGACACGTTATTATGGTTAAAAATGGACGAGTTATGATGGTAGACAGTATAGAGAAAAAGATATCTATGTGACAAACTGGAAGCTTTTAAAATAAATCAACATTTAACCCGTTCACTCCCAGCGTATCATATTCGATACGCTTGAATTAGCTCTCCTGTGCCCAGCGTATCACATTAGATACGTTTGATCAGAACGTTTTATTTGATTTTTTTAATATTACTATTTGGCGTTACGATACCGCGAAATCTATATAGATAGGTATTTTGGAGTGCTGATCTTGGTAATATGGGCTTGAATTTCACTTCTGGCTATCAGGAGAGGGGTAGTAATTGTTAAAAGCACGTGTTGCAGTGCGACTCTTTAAATGTAATGACGTGATTTAAAGGGTGCACTTGCTTTCTTTTTGCTTTTTCTTTCTTGCTTGCTTTCTTCTTAGAAATTCGAATGAGAATTTATGGATGTTTATGGGGGTTAAGGTTTTTAGTAGCAGATGCTCCCAATTGTTCGTTTCATTCGGTCGATTTTTATATGTAGTGACAGTCATGTCGAAAAGAAAGTATATATATCTGATACTGAGATTTGCGAATTAATGAATGAATCTGACAATGATGTTAGCGAAAATAATCCAAATCTGTACATAGCCATTAATTGAAGAAAAGGACGAAGAAGATTTGCCCTTTGCTCAAAATCTTGTGTGAAGCGTCAAAAGTTGACAAAATATTTGTATAAGACAAGTGACGTAGGACTAAGCGCTGAAGATTTTTTTTCTTTATAAAAATACCATACAGCAAAATAAGAATAATTTTTTATATCTTAATATTCCATGTAATGGTACATCATTACACCATGAAATTTATGTAACAAATGTAAGTATATTTTGTATTTTCTAAAAATATATGATTTTTTTAAGTAATAATTTTATGTAAAAAAACAATTTTGGATTAAGTCTTTCTTTTTCTTTCGTAAATATTAAGTTTAATGCACTTTAAATAATATATCTAAAAACTAAAATATTCTAATGAATAGCCGATTTTAGAGGAGTTTTTTTCGTGAATTAGGCTTAATATCTAAAATTGTCTGGGCACAGCATGACACTCCGCGGTAAGAAGCCGTGGGCCCAGAAAAGCATTTCTTTCTTCTCCCTCCGGTAGCGAAAGGGTTAAAAGGGATTGATCATTCCTCTTCAGAAAGACACAAGCACGGGATGGCTGCTAAAGCTAATAAATATTTTTTTTTTTAAAAAAAAAAAGAACACCTTACACAATATCACATTTCAATGAGAATAGGCCTCAATTGATGCTACTAAAAATTTTTAAGCGGAGCTCCCTAAAATTATCGATAAATGAGGATATGCACCAAATCAGAATTTTAATCCTAACGAGGCAGCATTGTATTGGAAAAAAACTTCCAACTCAGACCGGCTTCAGGGTTCAAATCTTCTAATTAACGACACACTCTCCATATGTGTGAAGCAATCTATCAGGAAAACAGTAAATATTTAATCTATGATTGTAAATTGTTCTTTATGTTGGTTGATTTTATTAACGTCGCACCAGAAACAACACCATATGGAAAAGTGGCACATAAAATGCCATTTATAAAAGCAACAGATTGAAAAGAATGAAGTTCACATAAATATAAAGACTTTTCATTTTGGAAAACTGTTTTATTTGTTGATGAAAGCAAATTTAATTTGTTTCGCTGAGATGGTGAATGTTATGTATGGCAAAAACCGAATTAAGAGTTTCAAGAGCAAAATTTAAGAGCTACTGAAAAGCATGATGACGGTTCTTTCATAGTTTAGGGCTGAATGTCTGTCAGTGGTCCAGAAAAACTTCACATAACTGATGGCAAAATGAAATACACAAAGTATCTAACCATTATGAAAGAATGCTTCCTACGAAGCGCCGAGCAATTGAGGAGGTTTTGAGTTATTATCAAGACATTGATCCAAAACATACAGCAAATATTGTGAGCTAATTAATTTTGTATAAATGACCACATGTGTCAGAAACACCTCCACAATCATCTAATCTAAAATTTATGGACATATTTGTAAAATAAATTAAAAAAAAAACTCTAAAGACAAAAATGCACTCCAACTTAACTGGTCTAAAATTTATCCAAATTTTTTGTAAAAAACTTGTAGAGTCAGTCCCTACAAGATTGAGAGCCGTAATAAAACATCAAGGACTGCCGATAAAATATTAAGTTTCTTATATTTATTATATATATATATTTTTTTTTGAACTCTGAGTGTCTGAGTTCTTTTTTGAATTTATGTTGTGTACATTTTTAGTGTTTAGATATTTTTAATGAATGAAATTAATTTTGCAATTCTTTTTACATACTAATTATAGATAAAACTTATCGTGATTTGTGAGTATATTTGGTATTATTATTATTCTATATATTTTTAAGCATCATAATACAGGCTGAATTATGAGAAAACCAATATCCGAATTCTTTATTGAGTCACTGTATATTTTCGGAGAATATATCAGTAAAGATTAATGAAAAAATAATAACTCAACTTGACTCAGAGTTGAAGAACAACTCAACTTGACGAGCAGAGCAGGAAGAACGGAACACGAGTCGAGTCGAGTGAGGGAGAAAGCGAGGAACAGGAGAACAATAACGAAAGAAACAAGCAATGTCTGATAATTCAGTAGATTTGGAGATGCGATTCAGTAGATGGAGATTATTCTAATATTGTATATCGTGCTGCATTAATGTTTAAATTAAAGTCTTGCAGCAGAAAAAAAAGGGTCTGGACTAATTATTTTCATTTACAACCACTCTCACCGCCTTACAACAACTCGACCAAATGGAAAGTGTTTTATTATACCTTATTGATTGCAAATTATATTTAAAGAAAACGGAAAATAAACTTTGCCTTAATTTATTTTACAAATTTAAAGATCACACATTTTCTTATCTACCAGTTAAAACTTACATCACAAAAATATGTATACAATCCGAAAATTTAAAGGATCCGGAAATTAATGCTTCTTTATGATTACATTATATGTTACGGATATTTCTGAAGGTTTTTCTGCATTTTTCTATGTTAGACGCTAAATAATTTTATAATTTACTAATAGCTTCACTAAGAAAGGATCTATCACAAGATTTGAAAGATTTCATTATAAAGCTGCACAAGGAGAGCAAGTCTCAACTGGAAATCTTTCAGATCACCGGGAAAAGTCCTCCCTCTGCTACAATGCAAAAAATCATTCAATTTTTTTTTTTTGACTAATGGCAGTAATACAAACAAGGTTAAATCTGGTCAAGCACTCATATTCACTGATAGAGAAAGGTGAAATATTATTAGAAAAAATAAGGAAAATCCAAATATTAGTGCTCCAAAATTAAAATCTGATGTAGTTAATCATCTAGGTAAATCTTGTAATCATGAGACAATTCGCCGTGTGCTACGAAATACAAGATACCACGGTCGGAACATGTTAAAAAAACTGTTCGTAAGCAAAGTTAATCGCAAGACTTATCTTTGCAAAAGAGAATGTAAAACTGAACCAGATTTTCTACAAATCTGTAATTTTTTTCAGATGAGAGTAAATTCAACATCTGTGGATTAGTTTTGGTTTTATTAACGTCGCTCTAGAAGCAGCATGAGGGCTATTGGCGACGGACCTCGTAATTTTGAACCTCGGTCAAGAGACGAGGATGACACCTGAGTTGGCACCCACCTCCTCTCCTAACTTCCACACCACGTCATCGGTAAGACTTTGGGCGCCGACGTATTTGACATGAATCAGCGGCGGCTACACGGAAGATCTTTAGTGGCATCAAGGCTCGAACGAAAATCGCTGGCCACGAATCCGAAATCATGACCACTAGGCAACCGCCTATGAATCCGATGGACACCAAAAATTGGGGAGACAAACAAATGCAGAGCTCGAACCAAAGAACAGGAGAGGAAATGTTAAAGACGGTGTTGGTTCATGGTTTGGGGTTGCATGTCAGTGGCTGGTGTAGGCAATTTAGCAATACTTGATGGAATAAGGAATCAATTGAGTTATCTGAACATTTCAAAAGATAATCAATGCAAAAGCGCTGCAAAAATAAGGACTTCAGAAAACGCTTATCTTTCAGCAAGATAATGATCCAAAACAAACTGCTCGAACAGTACAAGAATGGCTGTTCTACAATTTTCAAAAACAGCTAAAACACCTGAGCTGGCATCCCCCTTCCCAACTTTGAGCTCCGACAGCTTTAACGTGCACAAGCCCCGGTTGTACGGCGGATCTTTGGTGGCAACAAGGCCCGAACCCGCGAACTCGACAAAAACAGCCAGCCGCGAGCCTGCAGTCGTGACCACTGAGCTACCGTGGCCAGACTATCTTTCAAGGGCATTTTCGTTTTAAAATTTTTCGGGTAGTTTCGAATTTTTGTGTGTCTAATTATGTTACTTTAATAATTTTATTGAACCATAAAAGTATTTTTTGGTCAGAAATATTTTCTTTCCTTAGAGTTGAATATGAACATACATTTTTAGATATTTCAACTGGATACCATTTACTATTCCATAACAATTTACTCATCGTGTATAAAATAATGTACAAAATGTAGGGAACAAACTTTTTTTTAACATTACTGCTTATTTTCTTTGAAAAAAAATACATATAACTTATGGCCTAAATGACAATACTGGTTATTTTATTCTTAAATCAATTAAATAGCTTTATATTAATTTTAAATATGGAATAAAACTAATATTGCCAAAAATTGAGGAATTTATGTCGATTTTAATAATTTGTTTAAATTATAAAAGGTATTTGTAATATTTTTATGCTGCATGACTAATGTGATAGTAAGGTTTATTGGAACAAGAGCCAGAAGTAACCATACTGCGCCAAACAAGGTAAATATGTGATCTAGACGTTAAAACACTGAAAAGGATATTGGTCGCCAAAAGAGAGAATAAAAGTGAAGTTTATGTGGGCGCATGAGCCAGATGTGGCCATACAGCGCCTAACAAGATGTAACTGTGATCTAGACGTGTGAAAAGATTGGTTTGGTTTCCTTAACATCGCATTAGGAGCAACGCGAGGGCTGTGTGTTGGCGACGGATCTCGTAATTTTTAACCTCGGCCAAGTGGCGAGGACAACACCTAAGCTGGCACCCCCTCTCCTAACTTCCACATCACGCCAACGGTAGGACTTTGGGCTCGACAGACAGCCTCGGGTACACAGCAGGTCTTTTAGGAGTATCAAGGTTCAAACCTACTACTCGACAAAAACCGCCGGCAACGATCATGGCCACTAGGCTACCGCGGTCTAAATTGTTTTTTAAGTGATCAAGCTTAGTTGTCTGTATTGTGGCGAACTATTGAAAAAGCATGGGTGTGACTGAATTATTATTTAAGGATTGGTTTTATAATTGCTTTATCCCGCAAGTGGAAAGCTGTGTGATTGTAAAATTTTTTAGCTTTAAAGTTTGTTGATTTTATTGATAACACTAGTTGTCATAATATAAGAAACTGAATCACCCAAATGTGAAAATTGTTTTTCTTCATCCTAACTGCGCTTCATTGATATAGCCGCCAGTATCATCCAAATTTTGAAAAAGTGCGACATTTTTTTTCTAGCCATTTTTAACAGATTAGAAAATAATGAGAATAAAACTCTATAAAGTTTGGAAAAATTTCCTATATTTCAGATTTTATTTGAAAAAACTCACGTTTGAGCTGAAAATTAAACCTTCAACACTTACTGCATGATGATATTTGACTCTGTAATGATGAATAATACCCTAATATGTATCAAATATAATTTTTTTTTTTTGTTGGAAAACGCAATTATTTTAGTTTATAATTTTATTATATGAACTATATTCAATAAACCTAAATTCAAATATGTAAAAATATACACATTGATTGTCATTCCTATTATAAAATTATATTTATTAACCGTATCAATCACAACTTGATACTTTGAGAATACAGTTTTTATATAGGTATATTTTATGCACAATTTATTTCTGAAATTCCATTTAACGCGATATGAATTAATTAAATTTGTATTAATTTTGAGTTTTTTATAACTTAAAAATTGATGTGATTTGTCTTATTCATATGTTTCTCATAACGTTATTTCATGAAATGCATTTCCTGATTTGAATTCCGAGTTTCTTACAACACGTTTTCTGTAAAACGTGGTACTAATTAATTACGTCTTTGGAGTCTGTATTTTATAATTGATGTATGTGACAATAGTTTTACTATAAAACAACTTTTAAAGAAGAAAAATCAATTAGCAGAGATTCTATGTTGCAAATAAAGCAAGCAATTTTCAAATGTTTAACTAAATTTGGTCCTCAAAAAAAAAAAAAAAAAATATCTATCTCAACTGGGATTGAAAGGATGGTTAAAGTCGGGAATAGGGTGTCCTTTAGGCGATTGGCTACTTTTGGGGGCGATAATGATTTAAATGTGGCGGTTTGTTATGACAATCCTAAGAATACTCTATGCTTAAGTCACGCACATTTGGCGACCTATTTAGGAGGTCGCTAAATTTCGTCGCCAATCTCCAAGGGGACATCCTATTTTCGACTTTGACCGAAAGGGTTAATGGGATTTTTTTTAAAATGAATGCAAAATCAGGTATATACATTGACATCCTATTTAAAAAAAATTTAAAATTAAAAATACTTCACAGATATAAAGAGATAAAACATTATTTTTTTAAATTAAGAAACTTGATTTTTTAATGCATCAAATGAGAATATTTTATATTTACAAACTTTTAATACTAAGCAAATAAACATGACTATATAAATGCACAAAATATAGTTTTTTCTTTGACAAAATTAGCCATTCATTAGGCAAATTCTGTAAGCTTAAGTATCTAAGAACTCGTATTTAAAAATTTAGTTTTGAAAATTGATTTTTTTAATGCAACTAATGAGTATTTATTACTAAGCAAATAAACATGAATACATAAATTCACAAAATACAGTTTTTGCTTTGTCAGAAATTTATATATTTGTTTCAGGTGAGCGAGTGAATGCAAAGGTTATTGGCACAAGAGCCAAATATGACTATGCTGCACCAAATAAGATTTAACTGGGGTCTAGATGTGACAAAAGTGAAAAAAAGACAAAAATTGGATGACAAGACGGAGGGTCGAAAATAGAAAAGGATTGCTAAGTTAATCTGGGGATGCATCACCCGTGTTTACCAAAGACAGTAAACCCCATAAGAAAGAAAAATATCAATAGGGAGCCTCGGGGTCATAATGCCATATCTGCCTAAAGAAAGTAAGTCGTCAGATATAATCCCCAGGGGCAGAGTGCCCGGCTATACCCCCCCCCCCCCAGACGCTGGGTTCCCATTTGAGTCTCCTCTTACAACATGCATAATCTACAGTGTGACAATTCTATATATGGTCACCACACAGGTCTTTGTTTCAGATAATGAAAACATTAAAATTACAAAAAGATATATACAAAATTTATTTTTCCAGTTTTACAAGAATTTTTTTTTTGTGAAAATTTTTTGGTTATGGATCTAATTTTGTGTCACAATAAACAATGAAGTAGATAGTTATCGAATCTGACTGATTTATTAATATTTTAAAAATTCTTTCAAGTCATATTTATCCACACGCTGAAGCAGCAGCCATTAATTTTCAGATTTGTTCTAAAAATATGACATCAACATTTGTGAAAAATTGTTGGAGAATAGCAATTCAAAAATTTTAAATTCCTCTATGTGCATATCATTTTATTTCTTTACATTACTTTCATTATAATATACAGGATTTCTCATTAACAAGTTAGTATCCAAATAAGTAATAAGGCAGATTGAATAGATTTTGTATTTTTTCTACAGAAAAGTAGAATTCTAAATATTATTAAATTTTCTTTCCATTAAAGGATTATTTTTTTAATAGATAAAACCAGCAAATTGAAATGGTACCATGTGAAATTACAAAGGGAGTTTTGATTAGAAGGATAAATTTTGGCCATAAATAATTTCTTTCAAATTAAGTAAAACATAAAAATCGATAATAAATATCAAATATTTGAGTATTGAAGATTTTATAGGCACAAAACATACATCTTTTTAAATAAATTATTTCTCCACATTACTAATTTTTTTTTCATGAATTTTACAAATTATAAAAACGTTTATCACTAGGGGGACTTCATTATATTATTATACAATTATAACCCAATTTATCCAAAGTAACTTCTTGAAATTCTAAAATATATATATTTGAGTTTATATGTACATTAAACTTTTGTTACAGAATACCAAATTTTACTGCATTTAATAAATGAATAAGTTATGTATATGCTTCCTTCCAAAGTTTTTCTTTTGTCAAATTCCTTTCTCTAATTTTGACCAACTATATGAAGTAACATCTTCCCTTCAATATTAATACATTATATGTAGAATGAATTGTGCAAAAACATATATTCATATATATATGTGTGTGTACGTTTCAATTATTTAACTTATTAAAAGTAAGGACTTCTTTAATTTAGAGATAAACTGTAATTAAAATTTTGATAAAATAAAATTATTCATATTTCAGCTTTCTCTTCGACTTTAGAAACAGTAAAAGAAAATATACTCACTACAATTTTTAAGAATTTAAACCTTAATTTTCCCTTAAAAGTGAATATATCTACTCTGAATACACAATGCATAAAATTGCTCCTAGAATAAGTTTTCAGTCTCAGTAGATTTGAATATTATAAAAATCTAACCTTAAAATCGATTAAAAATCTTGCTTATAACATTATTTTGTACTCAAACCTTTCTTTCTTTCAAAGATAATTTCTTTTTTTATGGTAAATTAATAAAAAATTAAATTTTAAAGGAAATTGAAATATTTCAAAATTACTTCAATTTTTCTTTAAAATGTTGATAAAAATATTTGTAAGTGTACCACATTCAATTCCTAAATTTTTTTAGAAATTGAAAACATCTAAGTTACATTGGACATTATCGCAAAATATTCCATTAATATTAATCACAACTAAATTAAAAATTATTGATGAATTTAAATGAATAGGTTATAAGTTCACTTTATAAAAAAAATACAAAATTAATTTCACTTAATAATTGTAGTCCTTTTTTGATAACAGATGAACAGTAATTTACATTGATGTTTAATTTTCTGAGGCAAAATTTTGGTAATGATATAAATACTAACATTTTTAATCCTGATAAATAGATTTATACTCCTCTTAAAAAACATATACAAACAATTTTTGTTTCAAATTATAAAGAAAAATTAAGTTCTCCATTATGTAACTTAACCCTAAAAAATTAGCGGATGAGAAGAACGTGACGATGAAATTTTAACTATGCTTCTTTCAATAAATATGCATTTGAATATTATTCCTACAATACATTCAAAAATTAATAAAAAATATAAATACAAATGAAAAGATATTTTTTTACTGCAATTTTACACATGAAAGTGTAAATAATGACATCAGATAGAATTAAAATCTCATTTATTTTAATTTACAATGTCAATTAAAAGGAGTTTCTGTAATCATTACAACTTCACAACATCATGCACATAACAATTTATTCATTATAAGGGGTTTCAGTATATCAAACTTTTGCTTCACTTATTAATCATAAGCTTAACAATAATCCTGGGCAAAGTTCTGAATTTGTTAATGCAAAAGAAATATAAATATATATAAATTCATCAGGATAAATCATTAGATTTCATTGGAGCCATTCAAGGAATGGTCAGACAAGAAATTTTTTTTTGTTCTATTAAAATATTGACAGATTCACACAAATATCAATTTATATATTTTAACACACAATATAAAAATAAACATACTTTGAAATTTGAAACAAATTGCTGCTATTTTTCTCATTTAAGATGTGAAGATACATTTGTGACATGGAACAGATACATTTCATTTATAAAGCACTTGATATCTAATTATCACATAAGGTTTCATTATCTTACAAGTCTTATTAGTCATTGATATTTCTGTAATTTTCAAATTCTAATCAGGATAATACTAAACAGTAAAATTACAGAGATATCTAAGAGTTAATTATGTTCATGCAATCCATAAACCTAGTATTGAAGTTCCAATCAAAACATTCAGAAAAGTCATTCTCAAAATTTTTAAGCAAGCTTTTACTTATAGCAGGTTGATAACGTGAAATTTCATTTTATAAATATTTATACAAAAATGTACAATTCCAAACACGCACACACATAAATATATATTAAATATATATCGAGAATAACTGTATTTAGAATTTAAAGAATTTGCAAAATTTATGTATAGTAGCTCTGAATAGCAGCTAATTGTGTTGGAATTTCCATTTTGTTGAATGATCAGAAGAATAGTTCTCAGCCACCGCCACAGCATCCAGACCTCTGTTGCTGAGGTTCATCATCAACAATAACAACATTTCTTCTCTGATTACCAGCTCTGCCCAAGCTGTTAACTTGCTGGTCATTCACTTCAGCAACTTCAATCATGCGTCGAGTTAAATCAAGAAAAAGTTCTTCAATTCCTCTGTTCTGTTTTGCTGATGTCATAAAATGTTTGGCTTTTACAGATGCTGCATATGATTCTGCTTCACCCACTGGTACTGCTCTATCTTTCTCCAAGTCCATTTTATTTCCTGCTATACATAAGCATACATCTTCACCGAGCATTTTTCTCAATTCCTTTACCCAATTCTTCACCTTCATAAATGAATCTTCATCTGTGATGTCATAAACTAGAATCGCACCATTGCTATCACGATAATAAATCGGGCCTAGAGCATGAAATCTTTCTTGACCAGCAGTATCCCAGATAGCAAGATTAACCTTTTTCCCTGCAATATTCAGCTTCTTGTTCAAGAACGATGCCTGAAGCGTACTGAAATGCTTTTCGTTAAATTTATTTTCAACATATCTCAAAACTAGCGAAGTTTTACCAACACATCCTTCACCTAAGAGTACAACTTTAAAAGAATAACTACGCCCCGATGAACTAGAATTAGATGCCATTGTTTTCAAATATTTTCTCTAATAAGTTACTTCAAAGATAAGCAATATTATTATGTTTGACAATTTTCTCAAAGTAAAACAAATTAATATACTTCGAAACGCATTTGAATCATTTACTTCACTCACAATTATAGCTTATGGATATCTAAAAAATAATCAATAAGTTGATAACGGACTAGAATAAAATGCGACTAGACTAGAATTTCAACTGTTAGCATATTACTTGATTGAAAGAAATTTTTTTAATCCATCCGCGTACTTAATTTACCCATAAAAACAACAAATCTTCATACATGTACAAATGAACATATTTCACAAATCGAATGTGATCATGATGGATTGGAGGGACCTCTTACGTCAATATAATGCAATAATCTCATCCACTTTCAAAAATTTACTGATAAGCGATAATTTCAAAGAGGAAATGTAAATTTAAGCCTGAAAAAATTATTTTCTAATTTTCTGGGTATATAGAATTGAATAAAATGTTTTTGAGAATTCTTCTGTTAAAAAAATTTACAAATTACAAAAATTTCTCAAAACTCTTAACGTTGCCATATTAGTAAATTGAAGTGAATGGCGAATTGAAGTGAATGTGATCTGTGTTTATATTTACGTGTATGTCCGCATGTATTCCTAAATCAACCGCTTTCACCGTTGTCATATTTCTTATAAGCAATACATATCAAAATATTGTAATAGAACTTTTTAACCTGAAATACAAGTCAGTTGTAAAATTCTTTAACAATGGTGAGAAATAATTTGAGTTTGTTCGGTTCTAATATTTTATAATATTTAACACCAACAGAGTTCTTAAATTTTAACAAAAAACTCGTTTTTCTTTCCTTTTAAATGCGTTGCCATGGTAGCCAAGGGCTCGACGAAAACCGTGGACTCGGGACCTGCGGTTTTCGTCGAGTCGTGGTTTCGAGCCCAGATGCTATTTAGCCACGTTAAATCTGTCGATTTCCCAAATCCTTCTGAGGCATGGTGTAGAAATTTGGAAAGGTAGGTGCCAGCTCATGCGTCGTTGTCCTCGTCACTTGATCGAGGTTCGAAATTACGAGGCGCGTCGCCAATGTGGCTTCTCAGTGTAATATTAATCAACAATCACATCCTTTTAAATGTTCGGCGGCCAGTGGATTTCCGACCCCGTGGAGGGGGAGAGAGTTGATGACCTTGAGTGCTAGCAGCGTTGTTTGAAACTCTGGACCAAGGGGTCCTAAGTTGACGGTCCTACCAATCAGGCCGAAAAGATATATCATCGGGCTGGTTGAGTAAGGCCTTTTAACTTCTGACAGTGTTGTTGACGAGAGCCACTGCATTATTCACTGTGGCGTTCTGGTTATTTGATTGCGTTGAATAAAAAAAAAAAGTGTGATACTTAGATAAATATTTACACTATTTTAATTTCGGTTAATTTAAAATACTAAAATTAATATTTACAAAATATAATACATATTGCACTTCCACTTTCTACACATTGTGGGGTGCATGTGGCATGCTAAAAAAGTATTGGAATATCCTAGGACTCGAGGTTCTATTAGACGTTTTGTAGAGCTCTGAATCTCTCTTCTCTTTGGAAATTTTTGGTCTAAAGGAATTGACCACACCTCTTCTAAAACCACAGGACATATTTCTTTATTTTGGTTGGATAACTGAAAGTGATAAAACAGTTATTGGTCAATAGCACTCCAACCTGGGCAAGAATTGCCACCTGCTGAACTTGACACCTGATGTGTGGGTGTTCTCAGTTCCCAGGAGAATCGGACTCGATTAGGTCAAAGTTCACGAGAAACAGAAATATTGTTTTCCCTTTCTCATGAGTCCAGATGTCTTTAATGAGGATCTTGTCTGGATGTAAGAACAAACTTGCGAAGTGTGGTCTCCGAATACTTCCTCCAACCCCAAGGAGGGGGAGAGAGTTGATGACCTTGATGCGGCAGCTTTGTTTCGAACCTTGGACCAAGGGGTCCGAAGTTGACGGTCCTACTAATCAGGCCAAAAATATATTTCACTAGGCTGGTTGAGTAAGGCCCTCTTAACTTCTGACATTATTGTTGACGAGAGCCACTGCAAATGCTGTGCTGTGGTTAATTTCGACTACTAAATGCTTTTATATATTTCTAAATCGGGAGGAGTGTGTTGTTTTTGTCATCTTTCCTTCAGTGAAGTTTAGCGTTTTTCAAAGTAGTTGCTTAAAGAATTGTTATACTGTAATTATAAGTGTATTTTTTATTAATTCATACTTTTTTTACTTTTTAAAAATTAAGTTCACAGTAAGACTCAATTTTGTTTGAAGAATGTGTTATGTAACATGAGCTTTCGTTCAAGAAATTGGTTAATTTTGAAGTATTCCTCATACAAAGAATTTGAATTCGAAAATTTTTGTGCATTTTTCTCTTGTATATAAAAACGAAAATAATATCTTATAATTTTACTATAAGTAATAGAAAAAATGTACATGTATTATATTTTCATATTTAAGTAACTTGCAGTTTATCCAAAATCAAAGCTTAAAAATGAAGTTTTTATACTTTAAATTAAATATTAGGTATTGTTATTTTTTGAATTTACATGAGAAAGTCTTAATTTTTTTTATGTTCTTCAAATTCAAATATCCTTTTTCCTTCAGCCTAAGGTGAAGAAAAACTCTTCTGCCATTCATCCAAATAGCAGAAAAGCAATGCAACTAGCACGTATGGAACATAGAGGAATAAAACTGATAAAGTAGGTGGTAAATTTATATGGAATATTTAATCTGTATGCATAATTACATATTCAATATTTTTCTAAGGATTTAATTGAAGAGATTTAATGGAAAATTACAGAGTAATGTTTATGAGTTCATATAAATTTCAATTTAATAAATTCTTGAACACATTCTTTATTAGAAATAACTTCTTTTTGTGTATCTAATTAATGTATTGTATGTGTATTTGTTTATTTTGTCAAAACGAGAGATATTGCTTAGACTGGTTATAATGAAGTATTGGGTGCCCTTTAGCAATTTTGGTGAAAACATAGTGACTAAAAAAAAAGGGTGCCAAAGTAGTAAGGTCATGATGACATCAAAAATGCATACTAAACCTAAAGTGATTCTGATCAGGAAATAGCACATAATTACGTATTACTATATATTATAATAAATATTACTGCTAATAATTTTGATAAATAATTAAATTAATTTATATTTATTTATAAAATCTAACAATAAATAATTATAAATGATAATTTTTATAATATTAATCACAAACAATTATTATAAATAAGTATAATGATATATTATAAATAATTATAAAATTATAATATATAATCATAAATAGTTGTAACTAATTAATTTTTATTGATATAATAATGTCAAGTATTTATAACTATTTATTATATTATAATACTTTTTAATTATTTAAATTTGTATTGTATATAGACTATAAAGAATTAAATTAACTGAAATTTAATTTAAAAATTTATGTTAAAGAAATTTAAACCTATGGTAACATTATGCAGTAAGAATTATACAAATAAAAAACCTACTTTTATTAGAATAGTTCTGCAAGGGAGAATAAATTCATTAATTCATCCATTTTGCAAACTGAATATTTGCTCTTTTTTAAAATTAAATCTCAATCCATGTATTAGTATAAAACATGCATTTCACCCTTTCTCTAAATCATTAAAAAAACACCTAATTCACACTTTTCATACTTAATAGAGCAATTGAAGAATTCCTCAAAGGCATTCAACAATAAATGATTTGAGAGGGGGGATGGCTAAAAATAAAAAAAGAACTATGTATTTATAAAATATCTCATGCTGTTTTTCAAAAAATGTCTGTTGCTTTTCTTAGAAGAGTTATCAGAGTCAACAAACACTAATTCTCCAGATTAAAATCATTATCACATCCAAAAATGCAGTCGTCAAGGGGCACTGATACTTCACTTTAACCAATTAGACTTATGAAGACTGTACATATGTCAAATAGCTAGAATTGCTCACATCCAAAACCTAAGAATTTGCACAATAATGCATTGCTGTCAAACATAATATTTATCTTATATAGAAATTTGAATGCTTGTTTGTCCATTATGCAAATTCATACTGTTGATCATATCACTCCAAAATTTTTTAAAATGCCTCATTGTTGTTTTGAAAGTTTGATAAGCTTATTTCTATTTTTAAAAAGAGTTCAATTTTTTTTTTGAAAACATTTTTTTAAAATTAAAAAAAATATTGCATTCAGAAATTTGTAAACAAATGAAACTGCTTTGTTAAAGTATACAAAATGCTTATTTCGTCCTCTTTTTAAGAAAAAAACAGAGCAATTCTAATAATTATTTGTGATTTCATGACTTTTAAAATTAATCTAAATACATTTTAAAACTTGGTCCTCATTAAAAAATATGTGTGCTTTGTGGTGGATCATTATATTTTTCAATTTATGTATGCAAAGTATAGGTATGCATGCTCATAAAATATAGTATTAATTCTTTTTGAAAGATAATATTATCATAAAAATATAGTATTAATTCTTTTAAAAAGTGTGTTTTATTTATTTTTAGAATTCTTGATTCTTTTATAATTCCTGCTGCAATCACGAAACAGCAGCATTGATTCGAATCTTGGATCAGTGGGTCCGAAGAAGAGTTGATCCCTTAACCAACTAGGCTAACCAACTAGCCATGCCCTAACCAACTAGGCTAAAAAGACGTATAATCAGGCTAGTTAGTTAGGCATTTAAACCTCTGGCACTGCTGTAGAAAGGAGTCGCTACACCCTCTCTCCAGTATCATCGCACACCTTAGTGATCTTTTTTTTCCCCATGGGGTTTACTGTCTTTGGTAGACACGGGTGACACACTCCCGGGATACCTTAGCAATCCTTCTCTATTTTCGACCTCCTTCTTGTCAATCACTTTTTATATTTTTTTCAACTTAACGTCTAGACCACAGTTAAATCTTGTTTGGTGCAGCATAGTCATATTTGGCTCTTGTGCCAATAAACTTTGCATTCTCTCACTCACTCACCTGTATAATCGCAGCATGATGATGGGGAATGGAGATAAACTTTGGTATTTTGTGCAGAAGTTTTTTTTTTCAGTCATTTCTGCAATTGATATACAACCCCTGCCTGTTGAATTGAATTTTGCTGATGATAGTTTCCATTTTTGAATCATCGGCTGTCTCTTGTTGAGTGGCGGGGGTCGTCAACACGTGCGCCAGAGCCGGAATATCACTACTTGTGATTTGTATGCGTCTTAGTTAGACATACAGAGGCAAGTGTTTTTGCATTGGGCCATATGAAATCAGTAGGTATAGGCTGTGCTGCCATGTAGTAATCATGTCCCGAGTCACCTCTGCAGCGATCACGAAGTGGCAGCGTTGATTCAAACCCTGAACCAGTGGGTCCCAAGAAGAGTTGATTGCTTGTTGTCATACTCTAACCAACTAGGCTGAAAAGATGTCTAATCAGGCTAGTTAGTTAGCCATTTTAACCTCTGGTGCTGCTTTTGAAGGGAGTCGCTACAATTCCCATAGTCTTAACTAAATTATTTATTTTTTACTTATTGCATTTTTAAATCATTTCCTCATTATTACATTATCTTTTGCAATTATCTACCGTTCCACTAAATTTTTACTTAAGTTCATGTGCAAAGGAGTTTATTCACCAACAGCTAAGAGATACAGCCAAAAAGGTGCTAAGTAATTGCAGAATTATAAATACTATTTTGTAGAATACATAATGTCAACTTATGACTTGCTGCATTTGTCAGATAGCATTGAGCCCTCTGTAACATCAAGTGTTCATTTGCATCCATACTTTTCTGTGTAAAATTGTCTTTTGCTGTTCCCTATTTTACAACTAATTTTTGATAATGATACACTCTGTATATATAATATACATGTGTGCATGATCTTAACTGAATGATAAGTTGAACAGATTTACCTATACTAACAAATTCGATTTTTCACAAAAAATTAATATAGATCTGGAACAATTTTTTGATATTTTCCTGACGTATGTACTTCAGAAAAGAACCAACTTTACCATAGCTTTATTGCAAAACCAGATTTTACTTCAATTTGACATTATAGTAATTGTTTGATAACATATCAAAAATTGTTTATTTATGTTGTCTTTGATTAAACATATATATTATCATCCACTAGTGTACAAAATGAAAAATACTTTTTTTTCATACATTACTGAAATTCATATATCAATGATCCATTAAATGAACTTAATGGCATTTCTTTGCTGTGTGAATTTAAGAGATCAAATAAAACCCTTGCATATACATTATCTGAAACAAATTATACAACATTCAAGCAAAATTAGAAAATTTAGTTTTTGTAATTGAGTTAGTGTAACAGTTGAGTAATTTATTTAAAATTGAGTTTTTCTTACCTTTCTTATCTATTTTTAATTGAAATAAATTAAGTACAGAAGTTATTGGATGTTTAAAGATTTTTAAAAAAAGTTGTTTTACAGTTGTAAATAATTTTTTAAATCTAATGTCTGTTGCTCTGTGTAATTAATAAGAATGTATCTATTTTTCTAAATAAAGATTTCATCCTTTAAATATATACTTTCCAAAAGTAAAATTTGAAGTTAAATTTACATCAATTTCAAATTTTAATTCTATGTAAGTAAAAAATGCAGAATTAAGCCAGGAAGATTGGGGAAACTATGTCAGATTGCAGAAATAAGCATCCTAAGTAATACTTTAAATTTAAAATTTCTATTTTTTCTGCATTTGTATTTATGCTTTAACTGTTGATCAATATTTTATTTTTAAAGGCTATGTAGCATGACAAAACTATGTTTGAATTTTTTTTTTCTTCTTTTTACTTCTCTGACTAAAATTGGGCTTGTTTTTTTTTAAAATGAGTTTGCCTGTTTGTTTCTTTTTGTTTGCAACATTTTTTTTTTTTTTTTTTTTTTAAAAAAAAAATCTTCAATAACCCTGCTCATATGCTCTTAAAACTTCAAAAGTTCCAATTCTTATCATCATAGAGGCACCTCCCTCCATTTTTTAACTCCTTAATATTAACCTATTCAAAAGAAGATTGAGAGTTAAAAATACCAGATTTGTAAATTTCACATTTAATAATAAAATTTTTTCACTTTTTTATTTTTAATTTTTAAGACTGATATTATTAACATTTGTAATTTTTTTTAGGAGAAAAGAGGAAGCAAATGTTAAGCATCAGGCAAAATGTAAGTAAATTAATTTTTGAATATTTCTTTTAACACACATACACAGGTATGTGTGTTGATATATTTAATTATTAATTTAATCTTTTTCTCCTCTCTTAAACAGATGCACTTTCTTATAACTTAAACGAGTAATATTTTCCAAAAAAGGAAAACTAAATCTTACTGTATTTATTTGGCTTGTACTTTGTAAAATGCTGTTAATTTCAAATAAACTTGTGTACTATTGAGAAAAGTACAAGTAAGATCATATCTATAAGTTTCATAAAATACTAATAAATAAGTTGATATGTGTTATAAGAAACTAATGCCCTGTCTATGAAAAATTAATATCAAGCTGAAGATTTTTATTTCCCTTTTATTTTCTATGGTCCTAATTCCATTCTTTATCATGATTTTTTTTTCTTCAAAATCTTTCATTTCTATGTAATTTTAAAATGTTAGTGTATTATTGTTTTGCTGGCATCTAATTTTTTATCGACACAACTAGAAAATTGCTAAAAGTATAAATGAATTCCATAATAAAAATTACAACAGCCAAACGAAAAACTAGCTTTCTGATATAATAATTTTAATGCTCTTAATAATTTATATTAGAAATGCTAAAAAATGTCACTTCTAATTAAAGGACAAATATTTATTTTTAAATTGATATATTTGCATTTTGAAACTAAACTAAACTTATGTAGAAAAAAAGAATATTGTGCTCTTAATGTGTTCAACGATATACTTAATGATTTTAGTATATAATATTAAATACAAATTTTTAAAAATTATTATACTCCTATTTAAAAAAAAGGGGGGGGGCGTTGTTTCCCTTTTACAAATAATTTTGTAAGTATAAATCTTAAAAAAAAAACATTATCCTTAATTTCATTCAAAAATTTATGTGTTAATATAAATAAAATTTAGCTTATATTTCATAGCTAGGTGCACATTTAATTTTAAAAAAAAATGAAATGCCTAACTCTCTTTGAAAATAAACATTTATAAAGAATTTTAGCTTGTTAATTTTTTATTATCCTTAAAAGAACCATTATAGTTTGAATGGAATAGTACTAAAATATTGAAGTATGTTTTTTAAATTAATAATTTCTATTAATAGATTGAATTTTTTTTTATTAGGAAGTGAAACTTTTAACTTATTAGAATATTTTTTTATGGTTGATTTGTTTGTGAAGTTATAAATTATTTTAATGAACTATATATTTTAATAAGACATGCACAATTATATTATTTTAAACACAATATATAGTTTTCAATATCACACAGTACTTGTGTTTTTGGTTACAGTTTACTATTAAAAAAGATAATTAATTTATTGTAATTTTTTTTTATTATTAATTCAAAAATGTTCTCAAATTAATTTTGATGTAGTATTTTAACTATTGTTGACTATTTCTAACAATGTAACACTTTTAAGAGCACATTTTTTTTTTTATTATTATTCTTTTTCCTTTCCTCATATTTCTCATTGAGGTCTTCCCTCCTCCTTTCAGTATGAAATATCTTAATTGAATGCGATAGCATATAATTTCTCTCTCATTCTGTTCATAATACATTCTGTTTTATAAGGCAACTCTTTGAAATTCATTTTTAATGGATAAAAACTATTTCTATTGCACTAATTAATATATAAAATTCATTTATTATTTTTAAAATAAAAGTATTCTTTTTGAAGTTACAATTAATTTTGTTATACAATTAATCAATAGTATGCATAGAAATAATAAAACCTTGTTCTTTAGATGAACAGATTTTTTCCTGTTCTTTTTTAAAAGAATGATTCTTTGACATGTTTTTTTTAAAAGCTTATAATACAAAATTTAAGTTCGAGTACAACAAATGAATTTAAGGGCTAATAATTTAGTTCTTTTGATTATGTATAATCGTTTTACTGTTCTTAAAAGAAGAAAAAACTTTTATGATATGGATTTAATACTATAAAAACTAATCCCCCCCCCTAAATTGTTAAGGTATATAATTGAATAAAACAGATTTTAGCATATTTATAGGAATTAGTGGTTTGATCCAATAAAGTGAGGTTAAAGAAATTGAATTCAAAAGTTTGAAATCAATTAGTGTGATAATACGGAAAATATTTTCACCTTTTTTTTAAAGCTGAAGAATTTAGGAGTTTAAATGATTGGTAGCGATTGGATTGTAACTGATAATTAGAAAGTACCTTTTAATAGATGAATTTGTTTGGGAAAAGAACAGCTTGAAGGTGAGTTTGTGTTCTGGTTTAGGCGATTTCCTTATTGTTTAGGGATTGATTGAATATTGAACTGACTTCAATCTAATGTAAATTTTGGAAGTAGAAATTTGTTGGTATCCATAATTAGATATACCTGCTTCTTTAATTGAACACAATAAAAAAAATCAGGTTCTGTTGTTCCCAAACTCTTATTATAAGGACCAGAATAAGTATTTTTATTGTGAAACTACCAATTTGATTTTTCGTTCATAATTACAAAAAGTTATTTAAACTCGTGAAAATGCACGAGTGCTTTGTGGGTAAACCATATCAGCTTGGGCAGTGAACATATAAATGTATTGTTTTTTTCCTTGCACTTTTAGAAAAGCCTCATCTAATTTTTTTTTTCCATTTTTATTTTGTATTTCTAACTTTAATGTACACATTTTGATTTCTGAATTAAAAGTATTGTACATGTAATTTGTTTTAGTAAGGAAATTATTTATTTTGATTAATAAAATATTTTGATGTACTTTTAAAGATAATTTGTTTCTCCTATTTTTTTCATTCTCATTCTTTCCTATCATAATTTTTTTTTCTCATAATTTTTTTCTATGGTATTTTTTTTAAAATAAAAGGATCAAGTGATAAAAATCTATTCCTGTGTTTTTTTCTTCATTTTATAAAAATGAAAGGTAATACGTTATTTATAACCTTTCATAAATAAATACCTTAGTTAAAAATTGATATTCTTAAACTCAAAGTATCTTAACTAAGACATGGATTGTGTAAATATTAGTTAAACCCCTTGTCTGAAATTGAATATCTGAAAAATATACAATGAAATAAAATATGTTTTCAAAAAAATTCATTAGTTTTTTTTTTTTTTTTTTTTTTTTTTTTTCATTGATAAATTATTGGTTCATTTAATCATTTTCTAGTTAGCCTCAATTAAAACATGAAAGTCAGGAGTTTAGGATTTTTTAAATATATAGTAACTGATAATCAGAATTGTCATAATATCAAACAGTATTTACTGCTAAAATTTTTTGTATGCATCTGTTGTACTTATAATTCATAGAGCTAGTCCATATGCTACTTTAAAATGTCTATTATATGCATACTTATTTATATTTTACTTTCAGTGAATAAGCTAATATGGTTCAGAAACAATATTGATACAAGTAAAACATTGTACACTAATGAAGAAGTCCATGATTTGATTCAAAAGTAATGAAGTTTCATTTTTCATCTAATTAAGTTTATATATATATATATATATATAAATTTTGATATTTTTTGCAGGTATCTTCAAAGATTTAGTGAAGAAGAAGAAAAAATGAATGAAATTGAAAGCATTAAACATCGTCATAATCAAAACAGAATATCACATGAATACAAAACAAAATTTTTTGTTGAACAAGAAAAGCAAAATTATGAAACCTGTGGCCTTGGTATTCACAATTTCCTTTATACCATTAAATTATATTAATCTACTAGTTTTTGTAGAGGAGGTGTAGCTTTTGTTGTCTTTGAAAAATAATTTCAATGTAGTTATTGCTAAATTTTTTTAAAAGAAAATTCATTCATATAATTATTTTATTAAATTCAAAATGGATCTGTTTTTCAAAGCACAATCATTACATTATAAAATAATTTATAATATTTCACCCCTCTTAAAATAATATTTTAATTAAAGTTATCTTTACTTCTTTTACTTTATCCAAAAATATTTTGAAATAAAATAAGCATTTACATAGTTAAGTATTATAATGTCTTATACCAATTTACATATAAGTATATATTGGGTATTCTAGAAAATCCTGCTGTTTTTCCAAGGTAAAGCGTGGTTTCATTTAGTTATTTTGCTATTGCTGTAGTGAGTAAAAATTAAGGTTATTGGTGCAAGAGCCAAATGTGGCTATGCTGCGCCAAATAAGATGTAACTGTGATTTAGATATGTGAGAAAAATTGAAAAAAAGACAAAAATTGTTTGACAAGGAGGAGGGTTGAAAATAGATAGGGATTGCTAGGGTAACTTGGGTGTATTACCCGTGTTTACCAAGGAAAGTAAACCCCATAGGAAAGAAAAAGATCACTAGGATGTGTCAAGGTCATGATGTCCATACTTGTCTAAAGAAGGCAATCCTATGAGGTCTTGCTGTAAGGGTCTACCTTGTATTATGTAAATGTGAACATTTTGGTTTTTCAGCTTACTCTGCATAATTCTCATTTGTGCTGTGATATTCGTGCATGCTCGTTTGTATAATTATATCTTGGTTTAGTTAAGATTTTGTATTACTTTTTCATCATCAAAAACTGTAGAACTTTCTAGATGATCCAATATATCTAGTAAATATATTATCAATAAGAATTATAACGTTAATGAATTTATTTCTCTTTAATATTATTGTACTTGGAGAAAACTATATTAAATGTAACAATTAAAAATTTAAACAAATGAAGGGTATTCCACAAGGAGGATCTGCAAGTAATAATTCAACAAATATTTACTGTTGTTATTATGAACATAATTATGCTGATAGAGATCATTTGAAATTTTTTGAAAAAAGAGGATCTACTTGTTTTGAATTTTATAAACCTTCTGAAGACAAGTTTATCTTTTTACCCTACTTATTTAAATCTTATTATAACTCATAATAGTTAAACCTACAATTTAAATTTATTGATAGTAAATTTATTAGTAATATTTATGACAATTGAGACAGCTTTAAATTTATTAATTGGTACCTTTCTGGAGTAGCTATTTACATATTTCTGATTTTAGAAACATATTTAATTATATTATAAGAAATAATAATTAGTAAGTTGTTCTATGATAAAAATAATTATAAGAGGTTTTTCAAAAATTGCATTAATTCGAATTGTCCTATTAATTTTATTAAGAAACACTTAATCATTAAGATAAATATGTATTTTTGTGTATGGAATTATATACATTAAAATTTTTTTTTTCTTCCATGATGTTTTTATAATTCTTTATCTTGGTTTAGTTAATTTTTTTAATTAAAAACTTCCATCATCAGATAGGGACTTATTTTTAGATCTATTCTTAAAATGAATCTTTTGAATTTTAATTTTATTTGTGAGGATAAAATATTTTCTGCCAAATCAATCAAATGTAGTTTAGTGGTTAAAGGCTTTCTTGATGAACTTTGCCACTAAATGGTGACTTATTTTTGGATCTGTTTCTTATTATGAA
>BMAW01101779.1:0-12660 GCA_019974015.1 Nephila pilipes | reverse complement strand
CTTTCAAAAACAATTTTGTCGTCTTCGAGAATGTCAAGTTTAAATATTTACTTCGCCTTGGGAATATCATAAAATTAACCACCCTAATTAAATTGCTTAATATCAAAGAAAGAATCTTGTAAAATGTATGTCAAAAACAACTTTTTTTTTTCTTAAAATACATTTTTAACATATTGTTAGTTTATCTTTTCGGGCAATTTTTTGTTGTTTATAACTTTTGAATTACATTTTTATCTCCGGAAAGTGATTTTTAAAAACTATTTACACATATATTTTTGACTATGGTTGTCTTAGTTTTTTTTTCGACAGAGAAAATATTTTAAAATGCTCGAATTATTTAATTCTTGTTACTATTTATAAATATATTTTTTAAAATTCGTTTAATTGCATCGAACTATAATAAGTACGGAATAAATTTATTGTTCTTATTAAAATAAAAATTGTGTTATATTCATTTAGAATATTATACCACATTCAAATATAATGCTATCGAAACGTTCATTTTCACTAATATATTTTAACATTTATTGATTGAAACTATTTTGTATAGTATATTATAGATTATTTTAAGAGCATATATGAAATTAATTTTCGTAAAATTATATTAATAGCTTCCTATTGATACTCAGAATAAAACATACTCAAGATTAATGACATCGAATCATCCAATTAAAAAACTGAATGACCGGGAGACTCTGAACAAAACTACAGTTTAATGTGCTAATCTTTAAGCACATATTTTGTTAATTAATAGCCATTTATAGAATAAGGCATGTTATTAATGAATTAATTTTATAAACTGAGCTATTTAAATAGTTCCGAACATTAAATATTTTCATATTTAGAGTTACTCTTATTAAATTAAGTAGAAACAGTGTTTTTTTTTACTCAGGTTTAATCCGATTTTCATACATCAATATAAATGGATTAAATTTAACGCATCAATTAAATTTCATACATCAATATAATTCACTATCAAAACTAACTTTTGATTGTGTTTAATGCACATTAAGTAAATAGTCTAGTTTCTCACCTAATCTTAAGAATATAAAAAAATTGTTGATTCCGATGAGTCTTTAATTATCTCACATTTGGGGTTTTAAATGGGTTTGATCGCAACAAAGTATTTTTGCTTTGTGTTAAAGTAACTAATTCATGAACACCTACTTTCAAACATTATTACAGAAAAAAAGGAAATAAATAGGTCCTGTTTTAAATGATTAAAACACACTAAAATTGTAGAAAAAATACTCAACAAATAATGAAAATTTAATAACCCACTAAACATTACTTTATATGTATAAAAATGAAAAGTTCAAAGACATCAAAGTAAACAACAATACTTTTATTTATAAATTATTAAATATTCCAATTAAATTGTTCCGGATCCAATTATAGAAGACCAAACACCAATAATAAAAACATCCAAACAATAAATTCATTTTCAAATTTTTTGCTTCAATCCTACTCCACAACTTTGATTTTATTCCTTAACTCTTACCACAAAGTAAATTTATCTTAAAAACGTTTATCAAAAAGCAATTTAAAAATAATTATCAGTAATAAATTTATTTCCTTATTATAAATAAATTCATTACTTGCATGTTTATGTAGCTCAGCTTTCATATGCCTTTTCTATCTTCAACTTTAAATTTATTGTTAAATTAATTTATGTGCTTAATATTATGCCTTTTTTCATAATATTAGATATTGTTGATATTTTTCTTTCATTCTGAAACATCTGGCTAAGAATAATTTTGTCACTTAAATTTAATTTAACATTTCATTATTAACAGAGCTAAATTTATGTTTTATCAAGCAGTATATATAATTTCTCATAAGCAGTCACAGAACTTTGATTAAATTCATTAAGGAATTAATAATCATGAATAAGAATTTTCAGTTTAATTCTCTTTTTTATTACATATTGGTTATCAAAATACATATTTTATGTGTTTGATATTCTTTATTTACGCAATATGTATTTACTGTATCGCCAGTGGTTCAATGAAATGGAAAAGACGAGGCATATCTCGTTTTTCCGGAAATGAAATGTTTCTTCATAATATTATTCATTGGACGATTTTAGATTAATGAAGAATCAAATTGCAGACAAATTTTTTCTTGGCCTTTTTATGCCTGTATTTTATTTAAATCAGTAGTATTATAGATAACTATATTTTTCTGCTATATGTAGAGTTTTCATTCTTGCATTGTTGGAAGTTTCAAACTTCTAGATATATTTTGGTCATAGAATTTAGTTTAATTAAAGCCTTAATATAATTCAAAATATACGGGTTTATATATACAGATTCCAGCAGAAGGATCATGTCTCTTTCTTTACCAAATTTCAGTAACGACCATATACTCCTAGAATAAAACTTTTTTTTTCATTCTTACGGCTTATTTATGTCATTATTGTCTTACAGAAGCTATGTTTGGGAGTAACTGTTTTCAAGGGTGAACGCTTGAACGACAGACAATACTAGAACTATAATAACTTGAACTTGAACTTCTAGTATAACTTGAACGACAATACTAGAAGTTGTTGTAAATCAATGAGATTTGCAACAACTTCTATTAAACCAAATATCGAAATTTAATGATTCGTTTTTAGGTCGTTTTCAACATCACAGTAACTAAAAACTACTGTCTTAAGTTTTAATTTATTTTAAAAAATCCCGAATTAATGAAATTTAAATTATTTAAATGAGTCATCTGTATATTCTACTGTGATATTCTGGCTAATAATTAGTTGTTAGTATCATTGTATTTGTTTCATCCAGAAAGTAAGTTGTAAACAGACATAAAACATGATTAACTGAAAACACTTACCGGAACAATTACAATACTTTATTCTTCTAGTTCTTTACATAATGACCACCGGATTTGAAGCTCGTGTCATACGTAATATCAATTTCTGTATACCAGTAATGAGGAAAGTGGTCACCTGAGAACGGATTCAACGTGTGATATCCGGCTGCATGCAGACACTGACTTTTCTTGCCGATACTGTCTTTCTGACTTTTGTCTTGATCAAGAATCATTTACGCCACAAATGCATCGATTGCCTATTGGTGTTCATGATGTAATAAGTAATCTACGTCTCATCGCATGTGTTGATCCAATCCATGGAGAAATGTCAATGCTACTCCTTTACGCCACGTCCAGGATCTGAAAAAGTTTCTGGACGGACTAGTGACGACGACGAGTAGATGGCAATCACAAGCTATCTTTCCTCTAAAACGGCGGATTTCTTCGACGCCGGTACACAGAATACAGTATCAAGGTACGACACGTTCTTCAAATCCAGTGATTCCCTGAAAAGGTACAAGGTGAAAGAGTATTATATCTGTTTCAATAAATGTTTCCACGAAATTATGTTTTGTGTTTGTGAATGGCCTCCAGGAAACGTTCTGGAGGAATCAAATAGTTAATGTAAGATCCAAAGTATCTCTTCAAATGTGGACAAAGAAAGCATAACAGAACTTCGGAGGTATGTTATGTTACCAATATTGCGTGCATATTATCAAATACGTTAATGTAAGATATTTCAGTTGTTCAGTATTTGTGTTAAATGCTTTGGTTTTGAGTTATCCGAAATTATTATAAAATATTCGCCTTAAATGAATTCTAAGATTCTTTTAATTTTCTTTCCACAGTAATTAATATATACACCTAATAGTGTACATTTTTACTCACTTTGCACTAAAGCGTAAAAATATGCGGTAAGGACTTCATTTAAAATAAAGTATACATAAATGGAAATGTTAGCATATCGTTATTTTTGAAACAATGAGAAATAAACGCATCTATGTTAAGGTATTATACAAGATACAAACATTTATGCATTTAATTTAAATAGAAAAAATCATATATAATTCATGTAAATTTCAGAAGATTTTAAAATGTCACAGAAAAACATTGATTTCATTTTATTTTTACAGATAGTCTTAAAAAAAATTGCAAATAGTTTAACAGATATTGTTTTTTATTTTTACAGATAGTTTAACAGATATTGTTTTTTATTTTTACAGATTGTTTAACAGATATTGTTTTTTATTTTTACAGATAGTTTAACAGATATTGTTTTTTATTTTTACAGATAGTTTAACATAAAATAAGTAATTGTTATTTTGTTAGCTTAAGAAATTGAGGAAAATTGATGCTTTATACACTAAATTTTCTGATTAATATATTATTTACATTTAAAAATGGGACGTTTACTTAAAATGTTATTTTTCTTAGTTTTCATACATTACTTACATAACACAAAAGTATTTAAAAATTAAAATTATCTAAAATTTACTTAAAGTATTTATAAGAAACGCAATTTCTATAAAATTATCTATACTTAATTTAAGTGAAGAATTTTATAAAATTATTAAAAAAATTAAGTAAAGAATATAATAAAATTGAATAAATAATGAATGTAACAATATTAATCAATTCAAAAATATAATAAAAATATAAAGCAATTTTACTTTCATTTCATATATTGTTTCATTTTTAACAAAATGTATTCCTGTTTTTCCTGAATTCTTTGATCAACTATGTTAAAGTTTTACTGGAAAATTTATAATCAGATAGTTGTTAGTTTGGTTAAGCATAAATAAATAATCAAATGAATTAAAGTTTAGTTCAGATTTGATAAAATAAGCATAGATGTTTATAAAGAAGCTTAGTGTATCATATAATTGTTATTCAATCGAAGCATAAAGAAGTGAAACACTTTTGTTAATTAAAGAAAAAAAGTTTCATTTATTATTTTAATATGTGAAAATTGAACATCTTGTAAATCTTAAAAATAGTTTCCTTTTCTTATGTTAAGAAATTTTACAAAGAACAAAAAATAAATTTTAGCAATATATACAAATAAATTCATAGCATTAGTTTTAAGAAGTTCAATTTTTACTTGTCAAATTTCATTCAGTTAAGAACAATTTTTTTTTTCAAAATCTTTTTAGAAAATTTTCTCAATATGAAAAATTTATCCACCTTTTTATACATTTATATCAGAGATAAATTTATAACATTTGTTTTTATGATTCGTTTTCAAAACCTACCTTCTTCAAAATTTAGCCAAATATTTTTAAAAATAGTTTTGAGGCATTCATATGGTATACTTTTCCTTATGTTATTTTTTTTTTTTTTTGCTATTATTTCGTCTTTTTTTACTATCATTATGATTTTAATATTTTCATGTTCCATTAAAAAGGAAAGAAATTCTCCATTTTCAAAATTGATAAAAAATATAGAAAGAATATGTATTTGCTTGCTGCCTGGATTTGAAGAGAATTGAAAAGGCTTTTCTTTTTGTTTTCTCTCTAGAAATGAATCGTTGTTTTAGTCAGCTGCAATGTAAAGAATCATAGCTTGGAACAAAATATATTTTGTTATTTTTCTTTGTAGTTTGCTGTTTTTTCATATGTACATTTAGGGTGGCATCAAAATTTTTGCCTCTATGTAACTTTTTACTTCTAATCTTTCTTTTAGCTTCTTTGAGCATAAGAGTTTTTTCACTTGCAAGATACATTATAAAATAAATATAATAATTACAGTAAAAAGGAAAAGACACATAGTAAATAGCAGATAAATATTTTATTGAAATTAATGTAAATTTCGTAAAATGTATTTAATAATGTCTAATATATTGTATAATATATTGTATTGTATTAATATGTAATGTATAATCGTAAAATGTATAAATATATTTTCGTAAATGTACAATAATATCATTATATTTGTTTATATGTGCAATGTAACAAAGATGTTAGAAATTCACATAAATATTTAAAAAATTAAAGGGGTTTTCTTATTATTGTTTTTCAGTTACCTTTATTCAAAATTTTCACATTTCTAATAAAATACATTTTACTTTCTTTCTTACTTATCTCCTTCGCTTATCTAATAAATAGGGTTTTGTACTATGTCTTTAGAATAATACTGTACAAAGAGAAATGCTCTAAGAAACTTCGGGAAATATTTATAGAAATATACGTAGGTTACTCCCATTGTACTTCTTTCTAAAAATATATTTTATAAGAGTTGCTTTCTATTCCTTCTTTGTAAATACAGTTTCTCCCAAAGAAGAGACACTGAAAATATTTTTGCGTACTATTTAGAATTTGGCAACTGTTATATTTTTGGAATCTTCCATTTCAACTCCAATGAAAAATTTGCATTTATTACATCACCTAGATTCCAAAATCGTGGAACTGGGCATTGCATCATTTTCCTCTTTATTAGTTTATCTTTGTAGCTTATTCAGATAAGTTGCAATATTGAAGACTGACGCCAGGAAAATTCTATCTCGTCGCTATTTTATATTTGACAGAATTACGAACGAATGAGAATTTTCACCCTGCAAATTCTACTTATTTTACGGTGTATGTCTGTTTCCTTAACAAATATTATTGAATTTCTAGTTTTTCTCTGTCTGTAGAACACAATAGCTTAAGCTTCGGTTAAGAAATATTTGAAGTTCCCCAGCTTCAAAGAAAATATCACACACAACACATAATTATATTTTATATAAAATGTTTTTTTTTTTCTAAAACTGAACAGTAAATGAATGTCTATATCAAATGAATTAAATTACAAATGAATATACATGATACATTTATGTACTGATATTTTAAAAGATAATAGAAATGCTATTGGTATAATTATTTAAAATTAAATAATATTGTCTCTAATTACTTATTGAAAAAAGAAATGTTTTTATATGTTTTTATATTCAGTAATAATTTCATATAAATAAATTAAAGAAAATCTACTTTAAAAATGAATTAAATGGAATTTAAATTAATTACTCAAAAATAATAACTATAAAATTCAGATATATTACCTTAAAAAAAAAAAAAAAAAAAAAAAAAAAAATAGCGTACATTTTTTTTTTTTTTTTGAAATTTCAGCTTACAATAGACTCTTATAATCTTTTATTTCTGGGTCTTCTTTTATCACTCTGTATCACAATAAAAAAACCTAATATTTTAATATCACTTTCAACTATAACGATAAAAATTTAACGAACTAAAACTTTTCAAGAAGAGTACAAAAAAAGTAAGTAGTAATTGGCATCATTAATTCCAATCTGTTAAAGAGTTCTAGATGAGATGATACAGTTATAAAAAAATAATCAGTATATTGAAACAAATACGAAAAAACAAAATTCTCAATGTTTGAGAATCTTCAGTCCCATTAAAAAAAAAGGGTTTCTCATGATATAATCTCCTACATTTACCATATGCTTAAATATTGTTGATTTTTTTTTTATAAATATAAACTTGGAAATGAAGATGGTAGTAGGTAACACAAATTATTCTACAGAAAACAAAACAGTTTCTGAAAATACATTAAAAATTAAAAGGCAATGAAAATTATTCATTTGAAAACCCAATGTGTAAAGCACAACACCTATAAAACATAAAATGAAAAAACGTTTTTAGGATTTAAAAAATTTAATATATAGTATAAATAGTTTAAATGAATATGAATCACAAAATATAACAAAGCATCGAAATTTTTCAATACCTGTATAAGAACAGGGAAGTGAAAGTTATAGGGGTGATGATGTATATCCATTGAAAGTTAAAAGTTATATTCTAATGAAAGTTATAACCTTGTATGCATGAAGAATAACATATCATTTGAGTGGGACCTCAAGAACTATTTCTCTAACTATACGCAATGAAACAAGAAATAAAATACAAACTTTTATAATAATACATTGGAATTTAATTCTTTTACTCTTAGCCAATTTGAAAATGTTAAAATATTTCCATAAAATGATTAAAGCCTTAAAATAGCTTTATTTGATGAAGAGAATAGACTGTAGACTCTAACTGGAATGAAAAATTAAATTTATAAAAATTGTTCTTTTGCGTATTAAAATTCATGAAGATATTTGATTATTACATTGATGTATGTAACAAATTATATTTTTTAAGTATCACTCTATTTTAAAATACTTTTATCTGTCATTACACACATTTGCTCTGATCATAGATTACATCAAAGCAAAATGATAATTTCTTAAAGAAATTTCGAGAAAATATTTCTTTAATTTTACAGTGTGGTGAAAACTTTCGCAGCCTGAAATCTTACGTGAAACAGACTTTCTTGTCAACAAATTTTTGTCTTTTTTTCTTTTCTTTGACACGTCTAGACCAAAATTATATCTTGTTTGGCGTAGCATAGCCATATCTGGCTCTTGCGCCAGTAAAATTCACTTTCAATCACTACGAAAAGCAGAAATTCTAATAAATAAATTTTTATTATAACAGTACTTTTCCCATTTTCCAAGCAGACTTTATTGGCGACAACATGCAGTATACACATAAAAAAAACGTATTTCCATTTCGCGTAGGTTGTATTATTTTTGTCAACTTATCGCTTGCGCCAGGGTAATGGAAAAGTAAAATTATAATTTGTTCTTCATATGCGTTTTTCTTGTAAAGCTATATGTAAGTTGATGTGATCCTTGACCTCTCAGACTTTGCTAGTTATGTTCTGTTGGAATGCCTCGTAGCTCTCTCTCTTAACATTATGTTCAGTTATACTGATATAATCACATCGATGTCCTTTAAGCTTCAATTTCAGCTTCGGAAACAAAAAGAAATCCCCCAGTGTTATGTCTAAATAATACGGAGGTGGGATGATAATTTTAATAATTTTTTTTGGGACAAATATTTTTTTTTTTTTTTTGAAAATATGAAACAACCCGTCAAGTGGGTTCATGATACTTTGATGTTTCCGCTTGTCGTGTACATATGATGTCTTATACAACAACTCTGTTACATTAGCTTTAAAACAATTTCGCCACACCATGTATGTTCATATTGACACATTTGCAAAATCTCTGCGCATGGTTTGGTTTTTATTTTACTCAAGAAAATATTAAATGTCGATGCAAAAAAAAAGCAGAACCACTTTAAATATCTGCTAGATATCAATTTTATTTTAGAGAAAAAAATGAGCAATCGGTTCTTTTAATAAAAACTTGGCTGGTTTTCTCTCAGCCATTTAAAAATAATAAATCCAACTATTTAGAAACTGGAAATTAATAAATTAAACTAATATTTGGATTATTAATTTCAGTTTCCTAAATTATTCATTTTATTTAATTGATGTTTCAAAATTAAATAAGATGAATAATTTAATTTAGACTTATAAATTGAATCATGAATTGAAGATAATTTGCTGGTAAACTAATACCATTAAAGAATAAACTATATTACAGAGAATAGATTGAATTAAAAAAATATAAAGAAATATTCTCATCTAATAATTACAAAATGTTTTAACAGGTGACAGAGTAAAACAATTCTATTTAAGATAAGTTTCATCCAATATTTCCTAACACTAGTGTGGTTTTATAGTAATATCTGAAATATTAAATTTATAAACTGTCTTACATTCACCGCCGTGATGAAGTATGTATCAAATTTATCACCTTATAATGTTAAATGATACATGTATTTATTTAACATGCCTTTAAATATGTTTAAAACAGTAATAAAATCTTATTAATATTTTGTAAAAGTATTCTTCAGCATTATTGTTTTTAATATTATTTGAAGGACCAGAAATGGAAAATGTTAAACTTAACATATTACTTTCAGTCGACTTAAGCAATTTTTTAAATTCTTAGCATTATCAAAACTGAAATGGCTTATTAACTTATTGTTTATTAACTTCGGAATTTAGAAGCAACACGAATGTGAGTGTTATTACATACAATTCACGATCAACAGGTAAGTGACGATTACACTTGAGCAACCCCTCTCCAGATTTCACATCATGTCAGTCGGAGGACTTAGATTCGATAGATCAAATTCTTACCACAGTGTAACTTTTCAGTGGCATCAGAACTCAAACCCACAACTCGATGGAATAACTCCTTTGGTGAGAGCTTCCTTGGCCATGGCCACAACGAATGCGACGAAATCTGCATCGTTGTTTCCTTCTTGACTTAAAACAACTTTTCAAATAGGATGATTACATCAAAACTTCAGTTTAAATTCTTCATATAACCATTTTTATATATAGATACTACTTTTAAGATTTTCAAGAATGAAAAACGAAACTTTCTTTAAAGATGAGAGATGTTTTTTAAAAGATGCTAATTTTTTCATAATTTTTTCTTAAAAAACATTTGTTCTGGTTTCTTACATCTAAATTTTAAGTCAGATATCTCTTTTAGATTTTAAATCAAGATTGATCACAATTATCTCAAACAAAATTAATCATTACATAATGCTTCTTTTTTTAAATACTGATTCTGAGCGTTGTCGTATTCTTTTTTTTGATAGAGTAGAGAATCACAGAATATAAATTTCTGTCGTGACAAACAAGGCTATTGAGATTGAAAAAGTATTTTGAATTATATAACAACTTTAAATAAATAAGACTAAATTAAGAGACATTAGATATGTTTTTTTTTAGATTCGAAGGAACATACCATTTTTTTAGAATAAACTACAAATTGGATGCTTTGCAATGAATAATTCTAAGCATTCTGAGACATTTTTCTCGTATCTGAGTTCATTATCAAGAATGAAGTATTAAAATAATTAAATATCTCAAGCTTTTCTTCATATTTTTAAAAATAATTTCAATTTTCCAGGATTTGATTGCCTGATGGTTCGGATATTTAAACAATACAATAGTATATTGTAAAAGCGAATGTATTTGAAGTAAATATTAAACAAATGTAAATTTAATATCCGCACATTATTTCTGTGGCTTTTGTTAACTAAGACTTAATTTACTTTGAAATATTTTTTTTACAATTTAGAAATAACAATTATTTGTTAATTTAGGAGATGAAAGTTAAATGAGAAAACTACTTCCATAACAATACAAAATCATATCTTTAAAAATAGGAAAAGATATTTAATCTTCACCGGCATGTCTTCATGTCTTTAATTACATGATAGTTTCTGAGGAAGATAGCTTAATTATAAAAGATTGACTGTGTCAGTATAAGAAAGAAAATAATAATTAAGAAACCTTTTGACAAATAATTAGTTTATTGATCAGAATTTTAATTACAAGTTTGGATTATTACGAAGGTATTAATTAGTTTACGATACTCCTCTTCAATGCTTCGTTTTTCTAATTGTCAGAGATTTAAAAATATATTTCAGCAAAAAAAACTCGGAAAAAATTTTAAAGCTACTGTGTGAGAAAAAAACAATGATTATTTTGCATTTTTATTTTCATTAATAACTATCATGATCTATCATTCAAAAATATTCATAATATGCAAATCTACTTTGCACTTTTACTTCTATTAAAATTATTAGCATCATCTATCATTCAAAAGTTTTTAAAATATGCAAAACTACTTTGCACTTTTTATTTCATTAAGATTACTAGCATTATCTACCATTAAAAAGTATTTAAAATATGCAAATCATTTTAAGTTATCGGCTCAAACATCATTCATCACTTTAGAGAGTCTTTGCAATTTAAGACTTATGTGCTGCTGTTTTCCCATTTCTATTTATTATTTCAATGTTAAAAAAATTGATATTCATCAAACATTATTATTGAATTTAGACTGAAAGCTAATCAGTGAACAGACTTCATTCATATCTTTATTTATAATATCGAACATATATATATATATATCTGTGTGTAATTATTTAACTTTAATTCAATAAATTCTCTTAATAATAATGTAATTATATATTCTATCCCATTCCCTCACTCAAAAGTAAAGTGTTCATTCTTATTTCCTTCAAAATTATCCTTTTATTTATTAGATCACGCGCTCATAAAACTGCTGAAATTCACGTTCCCACATTCATAAATCTGTCAAAACAATCCCTATTTGACTCCTTGTCTATTATGATATAGCCCTAGAATCTCTAATCCTGTACCGCGTGTTATATGACGTGTATTTTGAAAGATCACTGCTATATAACTTTACACAACAGAATTTCTTTCTCTTATGCTCTCCTCTCTTCTAACTTCTGCTAAAATCTTCACATGGTCTCTCTCTCTGGCCTTGGTGGCTGGAAGCCGGTCTAAGTCCATCAGTATGTAACGCTCTCTATGCGAGCATCAAAAAATATTCTTGTTATTTAAAACAGGATTGCTCATTTCGGCAATATATTCAGACTGTTTAATTGATGTTGAACAATTTTTTTAGTAAATTCATTTTATGTATATATATACATATATATATTATGTACGTGAAAAGCCGAAAACCGTCTTTGTGTAAACAGAATTTCGTACATAAATTATAAAATATAGAAATTAAATAATATATATTTTGGCCTATATTAATACTGAAAAAAGTATTTTTGGAAATATATATAACTGTATTAAACGACATTTAAAAGTAAAACAATTAAATAGAGAGTACAAATGTGTTCAACCGATTAACGGTAAATTCTAGATACAGAGATTACCACAATCCAAGTAACACAATTTATTTTAATTAAATATTTTTCTCGTTAAATAAATCAGGTAACAATAATTTAAACAGGTCTTGGAAGCCGTATACACTTTCCAACCGCGAAAACTCCAATCACAACCAATAACAATGCATCCTTCAATCTGCCGGAACCCGTCTTCCCCCTCCATTCATTTTTTTCCAGTTTCATTTCCTCATCTCGTTTCTAAGTCACGGTTTCAGAACTTCTA
>BMAW01101776.1:0-60912 GCA_019974015.1 Nephila pilipes | reverse complement strand
TTAATACATTTAATGATAGAAAGAACAAATGTCACAAACTTCAAGCGGGAGTTTCAGTTTCTTTGTGTGTTTTGTATGCGGAGCGAAACAAATGTATAATATAAATAATATTAAGAATGTGCTAAAAGAAAAAATGTATAGATTTATGACGAAAGCATAATTCGAATAAATTAAAATGAAAATATCATCACTATTTTTTGCAGTTTGAAATCATTATGAGAATTTAGTCATAAGTTAAATGATATAAATACTTTGAAGCATTATTTAATATATTTATTTAACAATTAAAATTGAAAATTGGATGATTATAATAGTAAATAGTGGTATTTTAATATTTTTTATTTTAAAAGTTGCCGTTTGTTTTCAAAACTTTTTCGGATTTCAATTTTCAAAGAAAAATTACGTATTTGTAAATAAATTTCATGTAGGAAAGCTTAAAATAATAATTTTTAAGGAGGGGTGGATAGAAAGGAAATAAAATAATTCTTATAGCGAATTCATTGTTCAGGTTAGTATAGTTCTTACTTAATTATGTAATATTAAAGTGAAATATTTAAAGATATGGTCTTCAATAATAAAATCCTAGAAAAGAGAAAGTAAAACATAAGTAATATTCGATTACGGTTCATAATATGTTATAAATATTTAATGAATTTATCATCCTATGATTATAGAAAATTATTATTTGTAGTTTAATTTATTACTTCGAATGGCAGATTTGAATAAAATTAATCTAATTTTCAGTAGTTATGAGCTAAAAAATAATGATAGACCTAAAGTAATACAGGAATAATAATAATTAAAAAAATATTACAATAAGTACCTAAAAACTATTTAAACTAATTATGTATAAAATTCACAATTTTTAATAAAACCATATTTTTCTCAGAAAAACAGAAAATGTTAGAAAAGACATGTGATCCAAGAGCAATTCCGAAAAAAAAAACAATATTTTTTTCGTAATGTTTTTCCCCCTCCAGTATCAAAATAAAGAATTAACTTACCTGCCGCACATGCATGCATGAGGAGAAACACAACAAAGAAACGCGTCTTTCGGAGACCAAATGCTACTGTGCTTTGGAAAGGTAACAGCTGATAGAGCAGAAGTTTAACACAGCATCATTTATAAAAAGCGCCATCTATTGTGAACTAAATGGATTAAAAAGCATGCAAACTGCGCGAAAGAGGATTTGTCACGTGAAAGACTACAAATTTACAGGTGCACGTCCAAACCGCTTTAGTTCGGCTGTGATAAATGTAATAATTTTTGAAATATTTACTTTCTGCCGCAAGGTAACACTGTTATTATTATCTAAAAAATCCAAAAATAAATAGATCGCATTCATGAAGCATGGAATTCAATTATTGTCAAAAGAAAAATTTAATATCTTTAAAAAATCAAGTCACAAAATTAAAATAAAACGTTGTATAATACGAAGTCGTCGTGTATTTTAAGTGTTCACTAAGCTTGATTACGCCCATAATTTTTCTTTTTTTTTTTTATGCATTCATGTACTTTTTCAGCTTTTTACAAAGTTTTCCGCGTAAATGTACGTTGAAATTATAATTGTTAGTCCTTATTTACTGAAGATTTTTGTTAACGAAAGGATATCGATAAATAGTTTTCTGTATTTAACAAAAAAAAAAAACTCTTAAGTAAAAAACTGATAAAAAAATTTTGCAATTGCAAAGTATAAATTTTTATTCCCCCCCCCCCGAGAAAAATTATGCGTATATTCTAAAAATATTTTGAATTCTTATTATAGTAAGATCTCTTTAATCCGGCACGTTCGGAACTACAGCCATGTTGTATTATCGAACGTCAATATACAAAGTGTGGCTCTTGAAAAACGAGACTGACGCGATAAAATATTTTATTTAGATTTTAAACATATTTACTAATTATATCAACTTCAATACACACCTCTCCTCGATTCCTACAACGATCTATGCAAATCTTCCATTGTTCGAAACAGAACTGGAAGTCTTCTGTCAGCTTCTTTAGGATGCGAGCAGGTTTATCTTTCACAGCTTCAACGGACTCAAATATTATTCCTTTTAAGGAAGATTTCACACTAGTTAGGAAACAGATAGAAATCGCATGGCGCCAGATTCGGCGGGAAAGCAGATGGTCTACTACTGGGATGCTGTACCTGGCTCGAAAGCTCTTGACAGACAATGTGGAATGAGCCGACGCATCATGGAAAAATTTGCCACACGGATTTTTTGTCAATTCCTATAGTCTCAGCATGCGCATGAATACTTAACCGACTGTGAGATTGAACCAGATGACCAATTTTTTCGATACTGTCATACGTTTTTGACGTGGAAGAGCAACCCGGATGTGAATCATCTTCAACGTCTTTTCGGCCATCTTGAAAACGCTTAAGCCATTCAGAAACAAGTGCACGTGATAAACATTCATTCCCGTACACTTCTTTCGATAAATTATAAGATTCAGAAGCGGTGTTTACAGTTCATTGCTCGCTCATCATTTTCCCGGTGAAACAAAGAATAACTCTTCCGCGAACGAATGCTACGGGAATACGGGTTTGTTTACAGAAGCGAGAGGCACTGCATTCGAAAGAGAAGCTTCACGCTAAACAGCTATTGGTCGCTGGCGCTTGGTGCAGGCGTACTTCTGTCGTAGCGTCGGTCTCGTTATTTAATAGCCACACCTCTCAGTTTTAATGTACGTATCTGAAGCAAGTCACTCAAGATAAAATTTTAAATGGTCAAAACACGCATTTAATGTGTTTACATGCATCCTGAGCCTGTGTAAATGATATAAATATCCAACAAGGTATTTTGTCATTCTGGCAACTAAAAAATTAAATTTCAATCCTTGAAAGTTAATTTAACTGGATAATTTTATATTGATAAAAAAAATAACTCAGTGCTCAAAAGAAAATTTAATCTAGTACAATTATAATCAAAACAAATTGAGGCAAGCCCTTTGTACTCAGATTCTTACGCTTATTTGTTTTATTAACTCTTGAAGAATAACTACTGCGCTTGGAGAAAATTGTATAGTATAGTACCGTATATAAACACAGGTGCTGTGTTTTAAAAACATTATAAGTAACCTAGTAAAAAATAAGAAACACTGCTCAGAAATGAAAATTGATAGAATAAGCATTATGCGAAAATGCGATCAGCGCTGTGTCGCGATCTGACGATCGAGATCTACAAACTTCCGAATCCGCACGAAAAACTCCGACGCCTATAAAGGGCCGGCCGAATTACAGAATGTGCCCAGCTATCAACGCCGAATCAAAGAGATGTTACTGTATGTGTAATATAAAAATTGCTGAAATTATTTCAGAGTTCAATATTTAGAAAATTGTTACATTATACTGATTTATGAAAAATGGCTGATCATAAGGAAAAAATAAAGTAAAATTTAGGACTTACAAAATTATAAAGAATCATTGAATTTTCTATAAAATAATGAGACATTACATTAAGACACGTGTAAAATATTTTAATTGGAAACCATCTTGTCCCTTCTGTATCAAAGTATGAACCTGAGGAAATGTAGAACTGGCATTTAACTTGCCATCTTAACATGTGCTAAAATGTTGTTGTCTTGAGGAAATAGCATCAACAAAAATGAGTGGATATAAAATAAAGGATAGATGTTGTTAGGTTCAAAAGATTGACAGTATAATACATTATGATTATAATAATTAACATTTAGTTTTTGCTTAAGGTATTTTTACATTTACTAAAATATATTTAATTAGTATTTTATCGTCTGCTTTTATTTAAATTTCTGAGCAAAATATTATTATTTTCTTTAATAATTTATCGTTCACTCTTATTTTAACATTTACTTTAATAATTGCTTTTTATAGCAGAATATCGCCTATTTTTATTCTCATGTTTGTTAACATTGACAGCGTTTTTGTACTTTAGAATGTTTTGCATGTGAAGGTAAAAATGCAGTAGTAATTTGAAGAAGGTATTTTCTATCCCTAATAGTAATTGCTTTTGTGGAGCCTGAGGCTTGAAAGTACGCTTACTTGACGTTAATCAATGTTCATTTTGAGTAATTCTACCTTTTCGAGAACTTAGCAGGAAAAAAAAAAATGTTAGCACATGTTAAAATGAAATTAACAAACCCAATTTCATTTATTTTATTTTATTAGTTTTTCCTAGTTAGATCCTCTAATAAAATTGCTTTCTGTAAAAAGAAATTTAACGTAAAACAAAATATATTTTACTATCGTGCTTTTATCATTGGTCGTTAAATCATAATATATAATTTCTCGAAAATATATTATTTTCTAGTGATTATTTTTCTGGTGAACAAAAAACTTTACTAGGAAGCGCTCAGATGGCCACGAGATGCAAACAGACAAAACTTCCTGAAAAATGGGAAAGAAACGATTAGATTTTGTTGCACGACAATGTCTCGGCCCAGCGCTCCTCGATTGCAACAAAATACCTTGCCTGGCGCAATGTTAACAATTTGAAATACACTCCTTATTCTCCCGACCTAGCTCCATTGGATTTTTTATCTCTTTCCACGGCTAAAGAAGAAATTGAAGGAACACTACCTTGTTAGTTCAGAAAAGGTGATACAAAAAAAAAAAAAAAAAAAACGTGAAGAAGCAGTTGAATAAATTTTCTAAAAATGGTTTCCAACAATATTATGAGCATTTATATGAAAGGTGGAACAAGTTTGTAAAAGCATGATGACAATACTTTGATGGACACAGTAAATAACTTTATAAAAAAACAGTAAATAATTTTTATAAATTATCATTGACTAACTCTGCATACTTTTTGATCCTAGTAGTATGTGAACTATATTTAAGTCCTTTTACACAGATTAATTTACAATGTGGCGATACTTTTTATTGTATCAATAATTCCAATAATTTTTGATGTATTAGAAAGAATTTGAAGTTTTCATGAATGAATAATTTCTCTTGCAGCAGTAATTTAAAATTTCGGTCTTTATTTATTTTCTTCTTCTAGAATATAACAAAAATGTTTTTGCTTTTTAAAAAATTATTTCTGATAGTTTGAAATGTTCTGTTAATGGTTTTCGGTCGCATTCGAATATATCAAAACAAAATCGCGTCTTCGTCACACGGTTGCTTGGGGACAAAGCCAAAATAATTAACTGACTTATTGACTGTCGCACATAGAAACAACACGAAGACAATTGACGACGGATCTCGTCGACGTACGAGTTCCAAGTAGAAAGTCATATATTCTTTTGGAAGAAATAAAGCAATATATAAGAGAATCCACGAATTCTTGGAAAGCAAATAAAACAGACGAACTGAGATCTACAAACGGTCATTTTAAAATCAATCACCGGTATAGTTTTTTGACCTTGATACTAGAGCGTATATACAAAACATCGAAAGACTATTGGACTGGACAAAACGGCGAAACAAAAAACATTCGGAATTGCACGGCAGGTCTTAGATTCGTATTTATTCGAATTTGTTTCACATCGTCTTCGTAAAGAAGACCCAGTTGTTACAATTTTGAAAGCTTTTAGAGAATTTTAGCTGCCTGAACAGTGCAATTGTTAGACATTTATTTCGTCCCTTTAGAATTTAACTGTTTTGTTGCTGCTAAAATAATTGAATTTAAGTAATGAAGCGTAATTTATAAATTTAGCTATTTATATAAATAAATTTTGGTGCTAAATATTCAATATCTCCGCCAATTTATTGGTCCGTACCATTATTAACGTAAGTACAGCTGCAATATTTAACAGTAGATGCTGTGTTAACAAAGCTATATGAAAATAATATTTTGAAGGAATAAGCTTCTATAAGGAATTCATTAGTTTAATTGTTTAACCTGTTCATTTTAAAGAACGATTTTTATTTAATAGATGCTTTCAAACCGAACGAAAAGTTCCTTATTTTGAATTTTATGTTCAAGACTGTTCAGTTCAAGACTTGAAAATTCTCACATTTTTCCTGCCTCTAATAGACTAAAAAAATTAACAAAACTAATGTTTATAATGTAATTATTTTGACGTTATCCTGAAATTCTGTAGGAACGTTATATTTTTAACGACCGAAAGAAAATAGTAAAACAATTTCTCGATCCACAATTTTTCTGTTCCTGCTTCGGCCGCGGAAGTCTAGGGGTCAAGGCATCGAGCGCAAGGCCGGGGTTATTTTTGTCGTTTCGTAGGTTCGATACACGATTCCACTAAAGACATGTTGTGCAGAGAGGCTTTTTCACGTTAAAATCTATCGAAACTGAAAGTCCTCTTGTTGACGTGGTGTAGAAATTTGAAAAGTGAGGTCGGAACGCGCGGGCTCAGGTATCGACTTCGACACTTGATCATGATTCAAAATTACGAAATCCGTCGTTAATTGTCCTAATATTGCTTCTTTGTACTTAATGCTACTGAATGGAAATTATGAAAATAAGATTTTCGAATTTTTTTAATTATCTCCTTTTCGTTTTTTAATAATTAATTATGCTTTTTCAGTGATATATACCAATAATTTCTTCATAATGCTTGGCATGGTGTGGATGTTAAGAGAGGCGAAATATCGGCTCAGGTGCTGTTCTCGTCACTTCACCGAGGTTCAAAATTACGAGGTCCGTCGGCAATAGCCCTCATGTTGCTTCTAGTGCAACAAAAAAAAAATTCTTAGTGTAAAACCAAACCAAAAAAAAAATGTTCATAATGCTCAACACTCCTCAAGAATTCACAAAATTCTTGTCATGAAATTCTTGTTTGAAATATTTTCATATAAATTAAAATTTTGATTCATTATTCGTATGTGAAATAGTAGTTCCAAATGTTCTTTCATTCCACTGACCTGTTATCATCTACCTCTCAGGTAGTCTCAGCTAACTCGTTTATTGTTGTATAGTTAGAATTTTGTATGAAATGCGCTAAAAGATATATTTTTCACTATGTTCTTTTTAAAAGAGGTGTAAATGTTCATTACATATATTATTTAGTCTTGGTTGATACATTTCTGTACAGAACAACTAAAAAAGTTTTTTTTTCATCCAAAATTGACATTGTTGAGCACTATTTTCAAAAATTTGCCAAAACTCGGTTAATTAATTTATTTACTCGAAGCAAATTTAGTCTTCTGAAAAAAAAATTGATATCTTATATGGGGCAAAATCTTAATGTTGCGATGTGTAGATCGAGAGCTAGGTTGCAAAGTGTTCAAAAAAAATTGCTTCAACATTTTAATCGAGAATTATTTCGTCTGATGCTTGGAAAACTCGGGAAAATGTGAAAAGAAGCGTTTCAAAAAATATTACTAAAAATAAATTGAAAATTTTTTGTCAGATATTGCTTACGGTTCCTTCCACACATCCATGAAGCACCTTAAAATTTTTTGGACAACACGATAAACGGTGAGTTGAATAGTACAACGGACAAAGAAACCTTCAAATTTATATATCAGAATATAACTTTTTAACAAGACTTTGAAATTAAACTTAAATTAATAGTATACTATAAGCGATTACTTAGTAAAAAGTTTTTTTTTTTTTTTTAAAATTAAAATCATTCAGTTAATGATTAAATATCCCAAAAATTTTTTCGTATAAAATCTTTTTCGATTCCATGACATTTTAGATATGCAAAAAAACGTTATTTATGGATTCAGTGCTCTTTTTATATTATATAAGAAACGTAACGTTAAATAAGTAAATAAAAAAGAGTTGCTAAATATCTGTAATCCGTATGTGGCCGCAATAGTCTACGGACTTGTCACCGGCATGATTTTTGAAGAGTCGAAGACTGGAGCACTGATGTTACTAAAGACCTGCTGTGTAGCGGGACTGTTTTGCATCCTAAGTCCTCCTCTTGGCGTGGTGTGGAAATTTGGAAAGGGATGTGTCAGTTAAGGTATCGTGCTCGTTACTTAAAGGAAGTTTAAAATTACGAAGTTCGTCGCAAAGAGCTTTCGTGTTGCTTTTTAATGTGACGTTGATAAACAAACGCAATTATTTTGCAAACCTTACTAATTTAAAACTCAAGTTGCTAACTCAGTTTTTTTTTGAACCTCAACAAAAGAAAAAAAAACACACACACACACGGGACAAACAACTGTGGTATGATGAATCCATAGATATAAGAAAAACTATATGTATATATAAATGATATATATATATATATATATATATATATATATATATATTGATATTTAAAATATTTGATATCACATGTCGATGTTTTCGCAGAAACATTTTGTGATCGCTTAATAGCATCACACTTAGAAGTAACGCGAGGGTTATTCGTGACAGACATCGTAATGTTGAGCTTCCTTCAAGTGATTAGGACGACACCTGAACTGGCACCTCCTTCTCCAAACTTTCATACCATGCCAACGGGAGATTTTAGTTAAGTTTTTATTAACTTTATACTAGGAGCAACACGAGGGCATTGACGACTGACCTCATAATTTCGAGCCTCGGTCAAGGACGAGGACGACACCTGAGTTGGCAACCCCTCTCCTAACTTCCCCTCCACGCCAACGGGAAGACTTTGGGCCCCAACCAAATTAAAGTACAACAGCCCCGCTAGACGGCGGGTCTTTAGCGGACAAGGATTGATCTCGAAACTAAACGAAAATCGCCGCCACGAATCCGATACCATAACCACTAGGTAACAACGGCCACATGCCAACGGGAGACTAGGAGTCTTGATAGATATAACATGCAGCATCCCTGCTACACGGCATCAGGACTCGAACTCATGAACGATGGAAAGAATGCCAGCAGTGAGTTCGAAACCATGACCAATGGACTACCACGACGACGACACGATATGAAGAGTGAATTTTCAGCTCAGCTGTCGACTTCATCATCAGATCACGATTTTAAAAGACAAGGTCAGCGACATAAAAAAAAAAATGGAAAAAAATGTTCGAGGCAAAGTTTTGCAAGGTACAAATTTAGCCACCCAAGGTGCAGTTTTTTTTAATTATTATTAAATTATCAATTAAATATAAGAATTAAAGTAAACGATGAAATACCAAGAAATTGACAATAGTAAACTTTTCCGACATTAAAATTAAAGAAGAATTAGTAAAAATTAAGAACTATTAAATTGAATATATATATATTTAAGCTACATGTAATTAAAATTAAAGCAAATGACAAATTATTAAATTCAATATATTTGAGCTAAATATAAAAAAAAAAATGAAACAAATGATAAAACATTGAAAAGTGATCTAGTGCGCCAATCACTCCCTAACTGTAATATAAAAAAGTAAGAAAATTGTCATGATAAGTAGTTGCTCCAATGAAAGGGTTAAAGACGGACCTTGGAAATTTGCTCTTCATAACATTTTAAATGATTTTCAGAGTGAGACGTTTTTCACCCCTTAGAGTGGGAGAGAGTTGTGGTTGACCTTGCTGTCAAGGGCTGTTTCGAAGAAAAAGCTTTCTTTCTTTCAGGGTCCGAAGAAAAGTTGACCGGTCGCTTTTTTTGTAATGCTTTTACCAACCGGACTAAAACAGATGTCTCCTTCAGACTAATTATAATGGCGTTTTAATTTCTGGTGTTATTGTTGAAGAGAGTCACCGCAGATTAAAACATATCATTCATTGTGTTTACTCACATTCTGGGAGCCAGTATAGATAATATAAATAGCCGATGAAGTATTTCGTCTCATTATAGCAACTACAAAATTAAATTTAATCATTGAGCATTAATGGTTGATAAAAATTATTATATTCTTATATTGATAAAATTATTAATATAAGTCAATGACAGTTTATACAATTTGTGACGATGTACTGAAGTGATATGCCAAGCTTTTTAGTTTTATTAGAATTTGAAGAACATCTACTGGAAGTTTCTATTGTACAGTACACTTTGAGTATACAGCGGTAATATTGTCCAAACATGATATGCTTCTTAAAAGAAAACAAGAATAGTGTTGAAACGAAATCGGATGATAACGATGAACACGGGGAGAATGTGAGCAGCGATGTAATGTGACCTACCGGTCTATTTAATCAAACTTTCGAATCCACACGAAAAAAAAAAAAAAAAAAAAAAATGAACGACTCAATCAATGCCAGATTGTAAAAAGTGTCGAATCATCGTGTGACGGATTAAAGAGAACTTAATGTGCTACTTTATCGAAAATTCTATTCGATGATTGATTAATCAATATAGCAGGACCTTTAAATCTAAACGATTCTTCTTCAATGGTAAGAATTACTCGAATCAATAAAACAGTTCAAATAATTGAGAATACAATTGCATTTTAGAAAAGAAAAAAAATATAATATTTAATTATTATGTCAGTTCTAAGTACAAAATTTTGCAGAACACTAATAAATCTTCAAAGAATACAAGACATTTCTAAAGTACATAATTCGATATAAAAACCAACGTTTTTAAAAACAACGTTTTTATATGGTGGCAAAGTTTATTAGAGAAAATTATTGAAATATTAGTTAAAACTGTTAGTTATTTTTAATTTTAAAATTCACTTAAAAAGAAACATTTTTGTGAGAGTATTAAAAAATTCATAATACTCATAAAATCAAAACATGTATTTGAAAGTTTGTAAGTCATTCTATTAAAAAAGAATGGGAACCAGAATTCAGAAAAAATTATTGTGATAAGACATGGCGCCAAATATTGGAAACTTTCTTTCTTGCGAATGATTACTGACTAAAAGTCAGCAACCCTTACTATCTCGGAGATAGTAAAGGGGAGATAGTATCTCCCCTTTGTGAGTACAAAAGGTTTACGATACCGCATGCTGCGTGGGGAGTGCCCGGTGCTCCCAGAGGGGGAAAGAAATTTTTTCTTCAATCCTAAAAGCACCGAGAGGAAAGAATATTTTGACTTGTTAAAATTATTGAAATATTAGTTAAAACTTGTCGCAAACGTCTAAATATTGCATTGTTAGGCGAGTACGAACGATTCCCAAAATTTCAAAGCTCTAGCTTGATGGGAAGTTGGTTAAATTAACGATCGAAAATTTGATGACACACACACTCACACACACACACCAAGTGAAATTCAGAAAAACGTTGTAAAAAACGATGCCAACTTCAACAACAAAAAGATGAAAAACAGACGGTTTTTTCATCAAAAAATGATTCAATTAAATATTAAAATAAGAACAAACGACAAATTGTTAGTAGACATTAATATTCTTTCCGTATGTTAGAATTAAAGGAAACGATAAATTATTAAATTAAATATATCTTAGCAATGTAAATGTATCTCGAGTAAACTAAATATAATTATTTTGTTGCTTTAAAATAGAAATAAATCTTTACACAATAATCAATTTTATACAATTCATTTCTCTTCGAATCAATTTATTTTTTCTTATACAAAATGTATTTCATATATTGTCTCCTAAAGCAGTGGTTCTCAGTTTGTTCGAATTCGAGGAACACTACAAAATGTAAATTTCTTTTGAGCGGAACGCTTACAACACATCATTAACTTTAACAGAGGTGGCTAAATATTTTTTGAATTAATGGGAAGAAACACTGCTAGCGAAAATATCTCCATTATTGAAAAGGAAAAAAAAATAATAAATAAATAAGATTGAATAACGTCGCGGACACAGGTTTGGCCACCTTTACTTCAAAGTATTGTTTTTATTAAAGAATAAAATACTAGTATTATTGATGTGAACATATTTATTTAAAAATAACTTAAAATTACACAGTACCTCAAAAAATCTCAAGAAATTTTTAAAAAAGTCTCAAATTTCTGGCAATAAATGAGCTGGGTGATCTTCGCAAATTTCCATAATGTTGGGACGAATAGGTGATAAAATTCTTTCTTCCCCTCATTTCCTCTTCTAAATGTCCTAGGCGTTAACGTTTCTTTGTTTTAATGTTAATCATTGACAAAAATCCTATACCTTGCAAAGTGTTATGGTAATGAATTTCAATGTGTTTTTCTTTGTTGCTGTTGTTGTTAATAGATTCGGATTAAAATCTACAAATTTTTCAGTATTCACATTTGTTGATTAAATCTCATTCAAAAATTACTTCCCGCCAAAAGGGTTATTGTTTTAGTCGATGACAAAAATGGTCACCCAACCATTTTTCAAAATTTTGTCGTAAAAGTTTTTGCATACATGTTTGATGCCTGCTTTCAGAACTAATGAACAATTTTCTTAAATATGTCATGATAAATTTCTCCTAACTTTTTTTTTATTGGAATGAAATAAAAGAAATAAAAGTTGATTCATTTTAGGGAAGCAAAAAAATTACATTTAGTTTAAAATATATTCAATTTAATATTTTATCGTTTGCTTGAATTCTAACGTTTAATAGAATAATTATTTTTTTAAAAAAATTAGCACCTTTTTGGGCAAAATTTTCCCTTTGCAATGCATTGGATAGAACAAATTTTAAGAAACTTGATTTGACATGTTTATTTTTATATTGTTTTACTTTTGCAACAATTTTTAGTTACGTATCTTTGGCTTTCTTGCCCTGTTCTTGAAGAAACTTCGCTGAGAAATTGTGCTTCGCGGATTATTTCGATAATTTTCCTAAGTTTTAAAATCATTTTCTCAATAGTTTTAAGAAATTTCCACTAAAAGCTGTTTATTTGCACATTTTAATAAGAATTCTGTTCATCAGGTGTCACTAGTTGCACTGGAAAACCGAACAGTTCTACCTTTTCAAACCTCATTCTCCTCGTGTTTTAAAATCTCACCAATTTTTTTTGGCCTTTAATTCTTCAAAATTGGCATTGATGACGGCACTTAAAATTTATTTCATTTTATTTCAAGTAATTTTTCTACCTCAAAAACCCTCTCAAAATCCCGCGGACGACAGGCAAAACTCGTTTTTCGTCTCCGAACTGTAGTCCCGCCCCCTTTAACTCTCTGACCAATGCGGTAGGCGCTTCGTTAGCTTGCTTCCATGGTGTCCAATCGCAAATTGGTCAATCATCACTCCGCTATTATTAAGTAGTTCCTCACTCTGCTGATATTTCAGGCTTTCTCTGCCTTGAACCTAAATTTTGATTGCTTCCTAACAATTAAGAAAACTCAACAAATTCTTCTCTTTTAAACTTTATTAATTCTGATGAGAGGGTAAATTAATCTTTAATAGGTACCTCGTAATTTTTGGCCGTTGCTGTTCAGTTTTAAATTTTTTTTCTTTCAAAAAAATTTACAGGGAGATAAACAAGTAATAATTAGAGGGTGTTAGATCTGAGGAGTGTGGTTGATGCGACAGAAATTTCCAGCCTAGTTCTGTGATTTTTTGACGAATTGCCACAGTTGCATGCGGTTTGAAATTATCATGATTCAATATAATATGCTTCACATTGAACATCGACGTCTTCTTTTCATTTAGTGTTTTACTTAAATCATCCATTATTGACAATGTGTCTCTGAATCGAGCTTTTCGTTAAGTTTCAAAAGCTCAAAATGTACTGGACGTCCCACCCTATTCACAGCCTTCTCTTGATTCAGAGGGGGAGGGGACAGATAATTTATGCTGCAAGTACGCTCTTTTCCTTACGATGTATTCGAAAATAATCAATTTTCCATCTCCAGTTATTATCCGGTCCAAAATCGGTTTGTTTTCGCGACAACCAAACAGAGATGTGCGCATGACGATTCGTTTATGTAAATTTTTCTCATTTAACTCACGAAGCACCCATCTGGAATGTTTATAGTCCAGTTCTAGTAACGACGGAAATTATATTGTGCAATAAATATTATTAAATGTAAGTAAAATGAGTTATTTTCTTTCACTTCGCAAACTTTCCGGTCGACCCTATATTTGTATATGTGTGTAATTAAACGCAGCAATACTATAATCAAAAACCATTTAAGACGCAATCTTAATAATTAAGAAATAAAGCAGTACATAAGAAATCATTAATAGATTTCACACCGTAAAATAACAAGGATTCTATTTTTGAACTTTATTCTACACTGCCTCAAATATTAGAATTACTCGAATTCTATTCCAAGTTCGTATATAATACTGTATAAGGCAAATCCTTGTAACAGACTGCGTTATATCCAGTCAATTTTCGAGTCAACTCCGGCCCTAATGCAAATATTGTTTTTACACTAAAAATTATTACAAAAATAAATCACATTATTCACGCTGTAGTTTGGTTTGGTTTTATAAACGTCGCACTAGGAACAACACGAGGCTATTGGCGACGGACCTCGTAATTTTGAATTTTGGTCAAATGACGAAGACGACACCTGAGCTGGCACCCCCCTCTCCTAACTTCCACAGCCCGCTAATGGGAGGACTTTGAGCCTAAACAGATTTAACGTGCATCAGCCCCGCTACACGGGGAGTTTTCGGTGGCCAAGGCTCAAACCTGCGACCTAACGATAACCGCCGGCCACGAGTCCAAAACCATGACCACTAGGTTACCGTGGTTACTATACACGCTGAAACCACTGGAAGAAATCGATCTGAAAAACGACGATATGCTGAAAATGATGTTTAAAAAAATGGATCTAACTTAAATCTATAATTTTTTGGAAGAGAAATTCGATTAATTAAAATCACATGCTTTGAGACATATATCAATAGGCAGTACTTACCGATGTGGAAGAACTCTTCCGAAAATAGAGTATGTAAAATCGCTATGCAGATAAGTATTTACATATGACTAACAGGTCAATTGAAAAGTCCCCGGCCTGACACATAGATGGCGCTACTAGAATTAAATCCATATGTGTTTTAGTTAGCCCTAACCCTCAAAAGATGCGTGTATAAATTTGACAGCTGTCGGATCATTAGTTTGTGAATTATAGCATTTTGAGTGAAGCAACTTTTGTTATTGTGGAAAAAAATGGATAAAAAGGAATTTCGCGTGTTGATAAAATATTGCTTTTTGATGGGAAAAAATACAGTTGAAGCCAAAACTTGAAGCCGAAGCTTGATGCCGAGTTTCCGGACACTGCCCCAGGAAAATCAACCATCAAGGATTGGTAGGCTAAGTTTAGACGTGGTGAAATGAGCACCGAAGACGGTGGACGCCCAAAAGAGGTTGTTACCGACGAAAACATTAAAAAAATCCACAAAATGATTTTGAATGACCGTCAGTTGAAATTTAATGAAATAGCAGACACTCTAAAGATATCAACTGAACGTGTACATCATAATATCATTCACGAATATTTGGGTATGAGAAAGCTCTGTGCAAAGTGGGTGCCGCGCGAGCTCACTTTTGACCAAAAACAACGACGAGTGGATGATTCGGAGCAGTGTTTGAAGATGACCAAGCGTAATAAACCCGAGTTTTTGCGTCGATATGTGACAATGGATGAAACATGGCTCCATCATTTCGCTCCGAAGTCCAATCGACAGTCATCCGAGTGGACTGCACACGATGAACCCGCTCCAAAGCGTGGGAAAACGCAACAGTCGGCTGGCAAGGTTATGGCATCTGTATTTTGGGATGTGCATGGAATAATTTTCATTGACGACCTTGAAAAAGGAAGGACCATCAACAGCCACTATTACATAGCATTATTGGACCGTTTGAAGGACGAAATCGCCGAAAAACGGCCGCATTTGAAGAAAAAGAAAGTGCTGCGTCACCAAGACAATGCACCGTGTCACAAGTCAGTGAAAACGATGGCAAAAATCCATGAATTGAGCTTCGTATTGCTTCATCATCCACAGTATTCTCCAGATCCAGCGACTATTTCCTGTTCTCAGATCTCTAAAGAATGCTCGCTGGGAAGAAATTTTCGTCGAATGAAGAAGTGATCGCCGAAACTGAGGCCTATTTTGAAGCAAAGAACAAATCGTACTACAAAAATGGTATCGAAAAGTTGGAGGGTCGCTATAATCAGTGTATCACCCTTGAAGGGAATTATGTTGAATAAAAATAATTAATTTTACCAAAAAAATGTGTTTTACTATGGTAGGCCGGGGACTTTTCAATTGACCTGTTATTTGCAAGTAACACACTTCTAGTGGCGTACCCGGAGGGAGAGGGGGTAGCAAAGGAACATATGTCCCCCCCCCCTGGGTTTCACTCGAAACTGAAATAGTTCAGGATAATTTAGTATACTATTATAGATATTCTAAATTTTAAACATAATAAAAAAAAATTTCCTCATGCTGAAATTCTTTTCGTCGCAAACAGAAAAAAGGATTTCAATTAAGCCGATTCCTGAAAAAAGAATAGAAAAGTCTTTGATGGTTCTGAAAGAGTGCCTCTGGTTCAATGATTGTGGGTGAAGAGAGGGGGGCGCATCCCTAAAGAATATTCTAAAATTTATACTCATGATATCTTAATTATTTTTCTTAAATGATCTTTACTTCTTAAATATTTATAATTTGATAAAATTACATCAATACTTGGAACAGTTTTAAACAGTAGAAATAAGATCGATATAGCATATTATTTACTTTTTACCAAATAACAAGCTAAAAAATTGCTTCTGTCAGGCAATAACGATATTATTTTCTGGGTTCGCCACTGCACACTTCACATTACTAATATCGGATTCCAGAATGATAAAATATTAAACGCAATTACATTCATCGTATTGATAGAAAATTTAATCAGTTCTATAACACAGGATTATTCAAAATGAATCATTCGATTTCAAAATTCCCTATTTTCAAAAATAAACAAAACAGAATGATTAGTAATTCGTGAATACAAAGAAAAAAAATGTAGAAATTTTATATTGTAGAAAATTGATGGTCCTCGAGTGTTCGTGATGCTATTTCACAAAAGCTGTTTCAGAAGCTTTCACGGAGCTACCTCGCAGTTGCATTGGACCAGATGACTTGACGTTACACAGTTGGCCTCCTAAATCCCCTGATATGCCCCCAAGCAATTTCTTTCTTTAGGGATTTGTAAAAAATAAAGTGTATGCGCTACAACAAATTTATGTGAACTTTAACAACGTACTCTCATGTTGTACAATCCATTGACACTTTACAACGTGTTGGGCAGGGACTTACATATCGAATTGACTTTATACATGTAACTAAAGGAAGTTAAACCGAACCCTTGTAAAAAAACTTCCATATTTTCTCTTCCCGTTCATGTATTTTGATCCTGTGTCGTTTATTTATGAAAACACAGCATTTTGAAATGGGTTGATTCATTTTGAACAACCCTGTACGTACGTTTATTAATAAATGGAAATATCTTATTCGTTTTTTCGTAAGTATCAGCACATGAATATGAATATTATAAAAAATATCATTTCTTACTTTTAAAAAAAAAACGTGATTTTGTTGTTGTTGCTCCGAGTAGAATTGCCCAGTAAATATTTTCGAATTCATTTCCTGGCCTTCCGAGCAATAAAAGTTTTTCGATCTTCCCTTTTTCAAAAAAAAATGTCTGATTTAGAACAGTCTATTTTTAGCAAATAGATTAGACTCTATTATTTTAATTCAAATAGCAGCCGATTCTCTCTCCTTTTGTAAATGCTCATTTTTTAGATATTTGATCAGTTCTTGTAAGAATTTTTTTTTTTTATCTAACGCATATTCTGAAAGCTCTTTATCTTGACATATTACAGGAAAATCTCATTACTTAGATAGATAAAACTGTATTGTAAGACATTAAATACTTATCTAAAATATTGAATAAGCAAAATCTACGTTTGTGAAAAGCTGTTTTTCTTATTTATTTTTCTTGATTTTATCCTGCAAAGCATTCGATAACAGTTCCGACAAGATATTCAGAAAAAATTGAATGAGTAAAAAGAACCTGTCGGTAAGAAATATGTATTGTATATAGCATGTGATACATCTGAGAAGAAGTTAATATTATGCCTTTTGCTTCGGGGTGCAGGTAAAAGAAGTCTTTCATTTATTTTGCAAACTAAAGTGTCCAATGTTTTAAACTAATCTAGATTTGAAAATGTTGTTTTTTAATTGAAAGTATTTACGAACTGTAACATACGTTATTATTCGACCGGATATTTTTGACATCTTTTTTCAACCACTTGGTAAGAAACGATATTTTTTTTCGGATAGTGTGACAATTTGGATTAAAATATCCTTGGAATTCAACGCGCACATCAATTGTTTTGGAAATAATATTAGACGGAATTGTAAGTCGCTGAAACGTTTTTTTTTTTTCCCCCGTCATTTCTCTGATTTTCATACACGAACTGAAATAAAAGGCCTCCAACATTTTTGGATCATAGAACAGAAACTTTTCCATTTCTGTGTTCTTTTCTGCAAACTAAGCAGGAATAATTTATAGTTTCACGCGATAGGGAAAAATCAGAACGCTGAATCTCTATAACAAGCTGCCAGAACAAAAAATATTGAAAGCGCGCAGTGTGCCGAAATAACGTACATATTTCTTCGATTGGAGAATTTAAAAAATAAAATTGCTTCCATGAATAGAAAAAATCGCAGAAACTTAATGAAAGGGCGAACGGAGGTAAGATGGCTACTAAGGTGCTTTATTGCTATTGGTATACCTTTTTACGACTATGGTGCAAAAAGAAACAACAGTACATTGTCGAAAGTGAAATTCACAATGAAAGTAATTTTAGAGCTGTTTTTCTCCTCTTTTGGAATGTACATCGTCTTAAATTGCATAGTTAGATTTGAAGGTCGGGGTTTGTTTCTTCGACTAACGACAACGGCAGTTGCAACAACACTGATGCTGTTCAGACTCTCGGTCGCTTTAAAGCGATCTCAAATGCTTCACTTGTTAAATGTGCTCAAGAGCTTCAAATACTCCAAACGAAAGCGACTCTATAGATTCAAAAAACTAGATATATGGATAGCTTACGTATTCAACATTGGCTTTCCCTTGTTGCTGAGTGTAACATTCTTGTCTTTTTTGATCCAAAACTTTGAAGACGTCAAATACAGTCTGAAGCCCGACTTGATGCGTTATTGTAACGAAAATTCAATTTGTACCATAGTAGCCATTCCCTTATATAGCAGTGCTTACACCTTGTATTTTTTCGTGACACCGACGCTCTGTGTGACAATGTTCATTTTTATATTCATGACATATGAAAACACGTTGAAGCAAAAACTGGTGGAGGCCCACTATCGTTTAATGGTAGATATGTCGTACCAAACCATCGAAAGAAGTCTGTCCCTCATTTCAGAAGCCATAAAGGTGCACAAACTGATTGAAGACGTGTTGTCCCCAAGCATATTTTTAATGTACGTCTTGGTGTTTCTGAACTTCTTAAACCTGATAACTATCAACGTATCGAATTTCGCCAACACAATGCTGAACGTGCGAACAGTTGGCTGCATTATTATATTTCTGTGGACATCGGGTGGTTTCTTTCGTTTGACTTTAAAAGGTTCCATTCTGATCGATGTCTGCAACTTGTGGAATTATCTTCAACAAGACATAGTTAAAAACTGCATTCAGAAACGTGCCTACGAATCCAGTCTGGTTTTGCAGCTACTTTTGTTTCACAGAACTGCTAAATTGAATCTCGTCTTTTCCGGATGGGGGATGTTCCAACTGGACCGGAGTCTTCTGCTAACAATGGTTGGAGTAATTGTGTCTTATGGAGTTCTGATATCAACTATCTAGAAGACGATTTTTCTGCAATGTATTTTGACAGAATCTAGGTCAAATCTTGCCTTTTCTACAGAAGGAATGTTCTAACTAGACCGGAGTCTTATTCTAGCAGTGGTTGGAGTATACGAATATTATATCTCAAGAAGTTGCGATAACAATAAACTAGAAGACATTTTTTCTTTCAACACGATAGAAAAATAAAGATTATAGTTTGTATATTCCAGAACGAGAAAATTAGATACAAAATATTTTACTTATCAATGAAATATAATTTAATTTGGTTTAGATTACTATCGGCACGATTTTAGAGTTGGAACAATGGCTGTGGCAGCTTTGAATGAAAATTGCTTAACATGAGGCAATAATAAAAAATACTTAAAAAAATTATCGTGATCAACAAAGATTTTTCTCCGAATAACCTTAACTATATCTTCTTTAAATATTTAATTTTTGGAATAATTATTTTTCTCACAAATTGATAAAATGACAAGTCAATTTGTACATGATCTAAAAAGATATTAAACGTCAACAACATGTTATTGAGTTTTAATAAGGATGATATCTCAATTTATTTTCATAATTTCTGCTGTATGTTAGAGTAAAAATATATAAATAGAGTTTAGTTTTCAAAACTCATTTATGAAAATACCGAAAATATTCCATGCATACATTAAAAGACCCTATAATAAAAAAAAAAAAAAAAAAAAAAACCGCCTTATTGATTATTTACATAGCAACTATGATAGAATTTCAGCAGCTTTATCAGAAATGTTGTTTTTCTTCTATTTAAACAAAATGAAATATTTATTCTGTTATTTAAGGACTGTTATTTGAAACAATTATAAATTAATTATAGCTCCTAAGTATCGTTTTCCGACTCAAAATAACTTTTGAACTGAAAGCTTGTTTCAACAAAACACTAAATTCAAAAATACTCTTTGCAACATATTCAAACAATAAATTTCGAAAAATTGAAAAAATTTCACAGAATCTTATCTTGTAAAGAAAAGAGTTGTGATTGATTAGATTTTTATTAACGTCACAGAAGCAACATGAGGGCTGTTGGCGACGGATCGCATAATTTTGAGCTTCGGTAAAGTGACGAGGACGACACCTGAACGGGCACCCTCTCTTAACTTCCACACCTCACCAATGGGAGGACTTAGAACCCCAACAGATCTAACATGCATCAGCCCCAGCTTTAGTGGCATCAAGACTCGAGCCCACCATTCAACGAAAACTTGCCTTAACCACAGGGCTACTGCAGCCAAGAAGTTGTGGATATTATAACTATTAAAAAAGAAATTGGATAAGATTCAAAGGAGACTTAGATCATTTTCTGTCAATCTCTCTTCCCTTTTATGGAAGACTTTCATTTATGGAAGAAGTATATCTTCTTGTAGTTTATGTTCTCATTAATCATCATACATAAGCGAAATCAAAACATACATATGTCTTATTTAGTGTTTTAACTTAATAGTAATTTTAAAATTATTCTCTTTTTAAAACAGGCAATAACATTGTTCAGAGCAGTTTTTTAAAATTTCTACTTACTTTTCCAACAGCAATTAGATAAAGCTTAATAATAACACAATTTTTGTTAGATGAGAAAATTTTTCTTAAAAAAAAAAAAAATCTAATGTTTATCCCAACATACGAATAACGAAATTATGAGATGTGAAATGAAAAATCAAATAAACCATTGAGTTTTCAAATATCAACCCACCCAGAGGACCTAAAACAGATATTTCTTGAAACATTTTTTTTATGAAACGCTGGTTTGCAACTGTGTGTGTTCATACTAAAATCATTTTCTTCTGTGAAAATAACAAATCCCTTCAATGACAGCCTTTATTATGAAAAGAATATGAAGTTTTTCATTGATGTAGTGTTGACTGGTAAAAATATATACATAATTTTAATTAATGAATTTATGATTTAAATCGACACATTTTAATATGGGTCAAATAGTTTGTTTTAATATTTACAAATATTTTATTATTTAATTTCAGTGAGGGGAAAAAATAAAACATTTATTTTAATGTGACAAGTTTAATGAATCATTTTATCAAAATATTTAAATAAGAATAATTTTTGTTTTAATAACTGTAATCATGACAAAAATATTTTTATAATTCAAATCTATATAATAAAAATTGTTTCTCTGCAGAAACAAAAGTTTTTTAATTAACTTTATTTTATAAATATTATTTTTGAACTAATGATAATAATTTGATGATATTATGTTTGAACTTAAATATGATGCTAGTTATAGAAGAATATCAAATCTGAAAAAAGTTTCAAGTTTAAAAAGAATGAATTTAAAAGCTATTTTAAAAAATAAAGAAGTTACAGTTATTTTCAATTCACAAACAAGGTAAATATTATATAGAATACAGTTTAACAAAAAGTAATTGCAAAATATACAGCAAGGGGATTCCTTTAGCAGTAGAATCCCTTTATAATATGTGAAAAGTGAAAGTATTCTGTTAAATTATATTTTTCATAAATTTAATTCAAATTATTAATTCTACAATATGAAACTTCTACTTTTGTGTTCAAATAAAGCAACATAAGTAATAACATGTTCAGGTATTATTGTATTTATATAACATAAAATTTAATTTCTAATATGGAATATAAATGTGAGTGTAAATAATAACTGCTGAAAATATATTTTAATTTAATACAGTGTAATTTTATTAAATATATTTTTACTGCCATCTGGGTCATCATGTTCAGTGGGTAAGTTAGTACCAATGATAGAAGGAGAAAAGAAAAAGATAGTATGATTTTTTAAAACTTTTATTAACAAAAATATATTCAAATATTAAAATGTGAAAAAAAATTAAACATTTGCTGATTAAGATATAATCAGCTGACAGTCAAATGGCATAGCAGAAGCCCTCCACTGATGTCACAAGTACATTCAATCAAAAATGTATTTAATTCAATTATTCACTGTTGACATACATATACAGTCAAGCTCTGGTATGAACCCTTGCTGACCCGAAAAAAGTTCAATTTATCCAATTTTGTGGAAACCTTGATCAGGCAATAATTTTTCCAAATGTTGGAAACTGGATTTTGATAAACAAAATTCCTTGAATATCACAATTCATAAGCTTCCTCTTTAATACGTTTTCATTGTTTTTATTTTATCCTAAATGTCAAATATGCTTTCCTCATAATAGCATCATCTTTTCAGGACACTGAGTTGGAAGAAAATTTTTTAGTCCAAAATGCTCAGATGGATATCGAGATAGAAAGGGTTCATTGGGCAATGCCTCAATGGTTGATTTAACAATTGTTCTGATTTTACAAGGGGTAGTTTGAAAAATGGTTTCTGTGTAGTGGACCAGTAGATTTCTAGAAAAAAGGAGATAGCTGGAAAAAGGAAGGGGAATACTATTTATGGAGTAGAGGATTAGTGATTAATTAATACAAATGGCTGGGAGGATGAATGAGCAGTATTTTAGTTAGACGTTTAGGAAAGCTGTCTTTTGGAATCTTAATACATATGTGTAAAATCGCTTCTGAAATATTGGGAAAAAATCTATGGAAGAAAAATTTCAGTTCACTGTAAGCAGAATTTTATTCTCTTAGGAGTTTACTAATAAGCATATACAATAACAATAGTTGAATAGAAGTTCAGTTGGGACCACTGAAATAGTTCACAACAGTGAGTTGTGACCATATATATATATATATATATATATAAAAGAGTGTCCATAAGTATTTTTAGGCAATTGAAAAATAATTAAAAATATTCAAAGATATGGATTTTCAGTTTTTTATGTTCCATAAAGAAAGTATAATTTTTTTTTTTTTTTTTTTTTTGCAATGTTATATTACACAATTTTAATGTGCACACCATTAGTCGAGCACAGTACCTCGAGTCTGTACAAGATTTTTAACTACATTCTATGAAGCAATAAAGTATCAATAGCCTGGATGGTCAATGTAATTCTTTGTTCAGTTCATCAGTATGACAAATCTGAGATTGGTAAACAATGTTTTACCCATACCCCATCAAAAGAAGTCCAATGGTATTATGTTTGGAAATATAGGCAGCTCCAGTATAGGACCTCCCCTTTCAAACCAAGCCTGAGAAATTTTTCATCTAAAACCTTTTGCACTTCTTAAGTGTGGTGGTATACCATCTACAAAATTCAATATTAAGAAAATGATATTAGGTTGTAAGTCCTCTATTTGAGGAAATGTGAAAATTTGAAGCATATCAAGGTATTTTCCTGGGCAAACAGTTGTTTTAGAAAAGAAAAAATTTAATCATGCTGTAAGCCATACCACACATTTACTTTTGGGACTCACTCTTGCTTGCTCAAGTAGGACATGAAGATTTTCTAATCCTTATATTCGAATATCATTTCAGTTAACAATACCTGATACAAGAAACATTGTCTCATCTGAAAACATTAAACATTGTAGAAAATTTTCATTCTCCTCCAGTTTTCATAACATATCTACTCCAAATGTTCCCTGTCAAGGCCTATCAGTTTTTAAGAAGTTTATATGCATAAAAACATAATTTTTTACACATTACATCATGCACAGTTGATTTCAGTATTTGTAATTGACGGGTCACACTAAAAATCAATTTCTGATGACTACAACAAAAGGTTTCTTTAATTCATTTATTGTTACAAAAGCTTCTACTAGGACAGCCAGATTTTGATTGTGCTGTACACTTCTTAATCTTAAATCTTTAAAGACATTAGTGGGCTTTTAAAGTGGATTTCGATTGCAGGTAGTCTGAAATTTACTCTGTACTTGTGTTGTAGATTTAAATTCAATAAACCATTCTACAACTTCTACTCATTCTTATGGTGAAGACATTTTGAAAACATTGACATAACACCACTTAATTTATACTTTATATAAAAAAAAACATTTGATATTTTCTTTATGGAGCATAAGAAACCATAAGTGTATATCATCTTTTTTATAAGTAAAGATACATTTCGAACACCCTTCGTGTGTATATCTATCTATATAAATACACTCATACATAAAACAATTTCATAAACATTTTATTTCTTATGTATATCTCTAATTAAAAATTTTCATTTAAAAAACAATCAAATTAAGAAATTTGAAGAATTCCTATTCAAATACATAATTATGTCTCAAAATTTACAAAGAAATTAAAAACTATATTAAAAAATACTCAAGACTGAGACAATGAGTTCTAAAAAAAAATTTATGTACAGGAAGAGAGTTACATTAACATATTCTAGAACTTAAATAACATTTTTTTCTTTTTGTTTTTAGAATATGCAAATTTTAAAGCCACAATTTTTTATTAATTTATGTAATGAGTTAAATATTAGTCTTTTTTAAATACTATTCATACAGAAATGATTAATAAGATATTACAAAAGTAATCTATATATGAATGTCATTCCCTACACAAATTTATAAATTAGTATAACTCTTACTTAAATTCAATGCTCAATTTTAATTGGCAAATGCGGCACAAAATGCGTTATTGCAAGTGACCAAAAATACACTTAAAAATGAGGAATGAAATTAAATGAGGTAATTCAAGTGAAGAATGAATTTCAAACATGTAGAAAATAAAAACATAATTTACAATTTATTGTATCCTATTTGCAAGTAGATATGTACTCTAAAGTAAAGAGTTGGCTCTTTCTTCCTGTCCTGTAGATTTCAATATATGTACAAAGATATTTCTTAAATCTCTACGTTTAGGGTATTTGACAAGGACTTCCTCAAACAAGCTAAAACTCCTTTCTATATCACCATACTTGTATTCCAAAAATGCAAATCTCCCCATAATATCAGGATCTAAATAAAAGAAAAGTTGTTAAAAATAATCATACATGTTCGATAATTATATATGTAAAATCCTAATAATAACTACAAAACAATCTTTCCTTTAATATGATTCCCCTTACAGTGAGTTTGTATTTTATTTCCTTAACTTGCAATTTTATTCAAACTTAATACATTGAACATGCATATTTTATATATTTAACATATATGACATTCCCATTGCAAATATTATTTTTTACATAGTTTGCAGCTTTTATTACAAACAGATACTTACAAAATTTTTAAAAAATACATTTTAAATTTCAAATAATTTTCCTACATTTTATTTACGTGTTTTTTGAACAGTAGATTTTGTATACTTTGCATTGTTGTATATTGAAATGATTTATCTGGATAATCAATCTCTGACGGCTTAATTTTGAAACCAAAATCACTTAAAAAAGTGTGTTTCCTTCATATATTTTAAATCTATGTATATTTGAGAATTCAAATGCGATTTTTTTATAACATCATCCAAAGCTATATTCTGAGAAAAACTTATTTCAGATGCTATCACACACACACAAAAGTATGAAAGTATATTTTAATACATCAGAAAAAATTTAATGAAAAAAACTTAAAACATCAAACACGGAATATCTTTCCAAAAATTATTTTACTTGAGTATTTAAGCAGACTAAGTTCTCGTAATCTCCAAGATCAAATATATTTCGATTACTTTCTTTTAAAAAATGTTCCAAATTGTAATGTTAATTAAGTCAGATGCTAAAAAATAAAATACTTAAAAAATTATTATACTATTCAATATGTTTTCTCAAAAATAAAATAGAAACCCTTCTTTTTCTAGATTTGAATTTTAATAAAATCTATTTGGTATTATAAACTTTATTTCTATAAGGTAAAAAATGGCAGGAATTAAAAAAAAAATTCTTTCTTTTTTAATTATAATTCTTTTTTCTTTTGCAGGAATTAAAATATTGCATAAAAAGTTCTTCTAAATTCCCATCTAGTTTATATATTCTTACTACAGAGACTAAATATATACAATTAAATTTCAAACTTTGAGAAGTATTTAAGATTACAAATTTTGTCTTAAAAAGGAATAAGAAATTCATAAATATAACTAATCTGATATATCTAGCAAAATATTTAAATACTCTAAATAGTATGAATATTTTTCAAAAATTTAAAAGAATTCCAATAGTTCTCAGTTAATTTCTGTTGCACTTTTAATATTTTTGTAAAAAGATCACATGGTCTTTGTTTTGAAGTTCATATTATATAAATAAATACTTATCTTGCATGAACAAAAATTTTAAAACATTCTATTCTGAAAAATGGTACATCAAAATATATATTAACTTAAAATTGATAGAAGAGTTTTAGTGTAATGCAAAGAAAACATATTTCATCTTAATTATGGGAATAAATTTAAAGTCTATCAAGTGTTGTTGAATTCTGAATTTTACACTCATACAATGTACATTTAACAAAATACTTTTAAAACTAATACTTTATAATAATACATTGGAAATCAATTCTAAAAAATAACCAGAAATTCAATTTAATCAATTGAACTAAATAACAATTAAGAGGCTATATTAAATGCAGTTTTAAAAGAAGCAAAGAGTAATTTTCTCTTAGAACAAAGAAATTAAGAAATGAACTTGATGGGAAAAAATACAAAAAATTATCACAATTTTTATTTTAATAGAAATATTTGTTCATGTGCTCATACATGCAAAATGCATGAAACCTTATAATTCATTAGAAAAATATGTTAATTTAATTTTTTCATTCCATGTAAAATGTTATTTCACTTTGCCCACACACAATATGCAAACTTACAGTAACATTGGACACTGTCCATTATGCTTTCATTTTAATATATATAAGCACCAGCAAGATTAAAATGAAATATATGTATATCACATGTATAATTATAATTCAGTTAAACAGGCATGGGCATATAACAAATTACTGATCGATTTCTTGAATCAAGTACGATATTTTTGAAACATTTTTATACTTTCCACAAGATGATTTTAAATATTTTTGTTTTCCTTTTTAACACACCCATGTATTTTTCTAATTTTGGGAAAATTAAAGGGTGAATATATTAAAAATTAATGTAAAGGAAAACTTTTATAAATGAACATTATTTACAAGTAATGATTTTCAAAAGTTTTTGCACCTATTTTTAGAGTATAAATGAGGCATTGAAAATAATTCTGATCATTAAAAATATTTCTTTGAATAATAACAATCAAGACTGAGAAAATTCTCATTCAAAGACTTAATCACCTTTATAATAATCTTAATTCAATTAAATAATAATTATATCGAATTTCAATTTATATTACTGGAGTGATTATTATCAATATTAAGTATTTTTAAAAATTAGGCATAAAATTTTTTTAATATGCAGACTACAAAACAAAAATTCATTGCATTTTTGTTCAGTATAATACTAATCTGAAATTTATAAACTCAATAATTTAACATACGCTGTTTATTAGGTAGACACTGTAAACTCTTGCCGTAGAAATTTCTAGCTTCTTTCCTTTTTCCAGTTTTCATATAGTAATTACACAGAATAAGATACACATCTTTATCATTTTTAAAATGCTTTAAAATTCTCTCTGAGAAGCTCTCAATTTCCTGAAAAACAAAAAGTTGTACAACATCAGTTTATTTATTTATAGACTAGCTGATAAGTCCTTACATTGTTTAGGCAAATTAGGTACATAGAAAATATTTTAGATAAAAGAATTGGAAGGTTTTTTAAACAAATGGTTGATATATATATTTTTAAGAAATCAAATTCAAAAAGAATGCAATATATTTGAATTTTTTAACAATGAAAAATAATAAAATACTTTTATAAATTAGTTGAATAATTTACTAAATATTAAATTAACTCTAATAATAAGATATGGCAAAATGTATACAATATGGTTTTATTAACGCTGCACTAGAAGCAACACAAGGGCTATTGGCGATGGACCTCGTAATTTTGAACCTTGGTCAAGTGACGAGGATGACTCCTGAGCTGGCACCACCTCTAATAATTTCCACACCAATGGGAGGACTTGGGCCTCGACAGATTTAATGTGTATCAGCACCTGCTACACTGTGGGTCTTTAATCGCATCAAGGATCGAACCCGCAATGACTCGACGAAAACCAACAACCATAACTCAGAAACAATGATCACTATACTACCATGGACACAATTGTGGACAATAATAAAACAGTTTTTACAGAAATATTACTTAGAACTATTTCAGCCACAATACAATGTAATATATCAGTAAAAGCTTAATAAAAAATATATATTTATACATAACTTCACTTTAAGCTTTTTTAGTCTGTTTTTTAGGGTGCAGTGATTTACAATTTTAAAAATTTAATTTAATTCAAAAATAAAAACCTCAAATTTATTATTATTGAAGTTTAACAAAAATATTGTAAAATTATCTACAATTTATTTATTTTACAGATATACAGACATACCCTATAATTGTTGGTTGAGTAATACACAAGTGTGCTTTACATGCAGTTTTATTATGTTTCCCTGAATAAGAAATCACTCTTACATGTTGTGGCATCATAATTCTTTTTTCTTTTTTTTTTTTTTTTTTTTTAGATGAATTTTTTGTTTTGATGACTCGAGTTCCTGTTACGAGCAGACAGATAATAATCTTTTTTTTCCTTCACACATCTTGGGAAGTAAAATGTTTCAATTTTGATTATTTTTAGTAAGATATTATTTCAAGATATCATGGTCAGTGATATTAGCTGTACATTCAACCATTTTGTAATAGTCAAATCTCAAGAATTATACAGATTTTTCTAGCGATTTCCATTATAAATAAAAATAATGTGGGAAAAATGTGATCATAAACAAAAGGATTATACATTAATTAAGGAAAAACTTGATGTTACTGAGTGAATTGGTAACATCCAGTTGGAAATGGACTAGACAAACAGAAATTGCAGAGAACTTAATCTACACAACATGAATGGTTGAAAAATGAAAATACACTTCATCAGTTTATTAATATTGATATTTATGTAAAAATAGCTAACATGACCATAAAATTATTTTCTTAAATTAACCAGTTACTTTGCAATTTAAGCAAATGTTGGTTATGCAGAACATTTGAACTGATATTGTAACTTACATTATCGTTCAAATTATATTAACGCTATAACTCATAGTTTACTTAACCCATGGTTTAGTAACTATGAACCTTGACTATCATGATTTAATGGAGTCAAACTGTATATATATCTATCAATGCTTTCAAATTGGATTTCACACTAATAATACTCATTCCACTGCAGTTATGTTAATTTTACCTTTTACTATATTACAAATATATACATATATTATAAAAAAAGTATTTAAGATTACTCTAAAGAAGAAGAAAAAATGCTCTAAGTTTTTATTTCTAATTTATCTGACAATAGGAAATGTTACCACTAAATTAAAGAAACAACCTAATTGGTTTATTTGGGATTCCTTTAAATTTTGTTATGTTCCAAAGTTGTTAGAATTAAAAAAAAAATTACTATTATTAATATGCATCTTTTGAAAGATACAAAATTCAGTCATGTATCCCTTTAATGATACCATATTTTAATTATCTTTCATAGTCTATGTTCAGTTCAAATGTTAATTTAATTTTATAATTTTTTTCATATTTTAGTATATCTTGAAAAATAATATGATTGACTGTTACAGAGTCAAAGTGTCAATAACCTAGCCACACTCATCTGTGAAAATTTTACTCCTTATTAAAAATATAATTCGATACCGGATAAACCTAAATTATGTCCCTTTACCGTTTTGTGTTAAAAACTATTTGCGAGCTAAGTTTCATATATATATTTTTTAAGATATTTCTACTAAAATATACAATGGCTACTCAATAAATCCTCAAAAACTCCGAGAGATAGCACTTGTAGCATTGAAAATAATTTGTTTTTAGTAAGCATTATGATTCATTAGACAGCGAAATCTCAGTTATTTCCAACACATAGGTTACATTTTTATTGTTGATTGAAGCAAGAAACATGTTTATTTAGAAAAAGTGGAGATTAAACACATTTGAAAGGCTTAACACCGAAAAAAATCAAAGCTGAGTTTGATGAAGTTCATGACGCTTCCGATTCTGTGTTTACAACTGGGTAAATGAGTTTATTCCTGGCCATATATCTACAAAAGATAAACGTTGTTAATCTTTTTGTAGACATCCAGTCATTCCAGGAGTAGTCACTTCCATTGGAACATCTTGTGGAGTGAGTGTAAAGGTTATTGGAGCAAGAACCAGATATGGCTATGCTGCACCAAAGGAGATTTAACTGTGGTCTAGATGTGAAAAAATTGAAAAAATAATTCGATATAAAAACCAACGTTTTTATATGGTGGCAAAGTTTATTAGAGAAAATTATTGAAATATTAGTTAAAACTGTTAGTTATTTTTAACTTTAAAATTTACTTAAAAAGAGACATTTGGGAGAGTATTAAAAAATTCATAATACTCATAAAATCAAAATATGCATTTGAAAGTTTGTAAGTCATTCTATTAAAAAAAGAATGGGAACCAGAATTCAGAAAAAATTATTGTGATCAGACATGGCGCTAAATATTGGAAACTTTCTTTCTTGCCAATGATTACTGACTAAAAGTCAGCAACCCTTACTATCTCGGAGATAGTAAAGGGGAGATAGTATCTCCCCTTTGTGAGTACAAAAGGTTTACGATACCGCATGCTGCGTGGGGAGTGCCCGGTGCTCCCAGAGGGGGAAAGAAATTTTTTCCTCAATCCTAAAATCGCCGAGAGGAAAGAATATTTTGTCTTATTAAAATTATTGAAATATTAGTTAAAACTTGTCGCAAACGTCTAAATATTGCATTGTTAGGAGAGTACGAACGATTCCCAAAATTTCAAAGCTCTAGCTTGATGGGAAGTTGGTTAAATTAACGATCGAAAATTTGATGACGCACACACACACACACCAAGTGAAATTCAGAAAAACGTTGTAAAAAGACAAAAATTGGTTGACAAGAAGGAGGATTGAAAGTAGAGAAGGATCGCTAGGGTAGACCAGGGGTACATCACTCAACTTTACCAAAGACAGTAAACCCCATGGGGAAAGAAAAAGATCACTAGGGTGCCTTGAGGTCATGATGCCTGTAATTACCTAAAGAAGGCAAGTCCCTAAGATCATGACATCTAGTGGAAGTGACTACTCTAGGAATGATTGACAAAATCCCTATATTTTTGAGTGATCGACGAATCAAAGTGTTTGAAATGAATGAGGCCACAAACATATGGCAAGGCACGTTTTTAATTTTACAGGAAAAAAATCTCAGCAAAATAGAAAATAAATGCAATCGTGTGATCATCTGAGGCTATTTTAGCGTTTTTTGTTCAAATCCTGATGAGCTTCTGCGTTAATACATAACTATAGATGAAATGTTGATACACTATAACACAATAAGAAACAATCAAAACATTAGGTGTTTGAAGGTGAATGTGCTCCAAAAAAAGCAAAGACGTTAAAATCGGCCAGCAAAGTGCTGGTTTTTTGAGTTGCAAACAGAATCATCTACACAAATTACTTCGAAAAAGGAAAAATAATAATAGGAGAGTATTGTATGTTATTACTGCACCAGTTGAGCGAAGAAATAAAGGAAAAATTTTCTCATTTAAAAAAGAAAATGTCTTCTATCAAGACAATGCACAGGAGCACACCTGTGCAATTTTGGTGGCCTAAGTCATGGAATTAAAATTCAAATTATTACAACATCCACTGTATTCTTTAGATTGGGCTCCCAGTGATTTTTTCCCCCCAAAACTTTAAAAAAAAAAAAAAAAAAAAAAAAAAAAAAAAAGCTTGGCAGCCAATGGTTCACATGGAATGAAGAGGTCATTGCCCCAAAAGATGCCTATTTTTTTTTAGGAGCTTCCAAAATCTTCCTTTTTAGAATGCTTAACAAGTTGGAGAAATGCTTGGAAAAATGTATAGAGCTAAAAGGAAATTATGTAGTAAAGTTAAAAAAATTTACTTAAAATAACTTTTTTTCTATCTTTTTCTAAGGATTTATTGAACAAACCTTGAATTCATGATGATTCCAACATGAATATATTAAAGTTAGAATTTATGATATTTAAAGCAAAAAAAAAAAAAAAAATTCATAATATAGATTATTATAATGAAAATACTTTTAAAGATATAAAATCTTGGGCATAATCATAAAAAAATTATCAAAATAAGCAGAATGATTATTATGCAAATAATTATCAAATTCTAATATAATCTTTCCTATTTAAGAAAACATTAGAATTTGGAAAGATTTCACAAATCACTTGATCAATAAATTATTTTTCATTAGCATGAGCACTAAAATACATGGTACTTATAATGTAGAAGGATATATTAACTAATACAAACTTTTACATCACACATTAATTTCATTTTTCATTAAATGTCTTTTAAAATAATGTACTGTTTGCTTTGACTCCACATTATTTGCAGTGAAAGGTAACAGTACATAGTTTGCACATTAGTGAGCAAACAATAACTACTGATTAAATCAAAGAAATGTAAACTTATACAACTTGATATAAATGTTATCAGTAAGAGTTTTATATGATTTGTCAAGTAATTAATTTAGTAAAAATTTCCTTTTACCTCTGTTTTATCAGCATCTATCAGCAACTCTAGCATATGGAAATATGCCTTTTTTTTATCATTATATATTAGTGCCTCTTCAAAAATAGAAAAAAGAGATTCTCGTGATCCATAACGAGCTTCCAAATTTAATAAGGCTTTCCAGACATTTAGTTTTTCATCATCCTTTCTGAAATATTGTGAAAAAGTTTGAATATGATTTACACATTTGTTTAAAACAAAAAAAAAAATCTTCTATCTTCTGGTATTCCTCAAGTAAAGAGTCTAAGCAAACTAATATTCGTATTTGCAGTAAAACATTTACATTAAAATTAAGCTATATTATAAATAATAAGGTACAAAGATAATATGCATAGTGAAATATATTTATTTACATAAAATACATTTACATTTCATTTTACAATATTTTCACAAAATAAGTTACATTTCTTTCTATCTTTTTTTTACACTGAAGGAATAGCATCAAATCTATTTCCAATATTAAAAATAATTTAATAAATAAAATTTATTAAATTATTTTCAAGATATCAGCAATTAAATAAATCATAAATATACAGATGAATAAAAGATTAGAACATTTCATTTAACATAAATATTTATGAAAATAGGAAGACGTAAAAGAAAATTATTCTTCACCATAATTTAGTCAGTTGACATTTGTCTTCTAGGATTTAGCATTCAACAATCTATAGTATAATATTTAACTAGTTAACATAATGCTGATTTAAAATATTTTTATATGTAAAACACATACATGCAAACAATTCAAAATGAATGAATACTGTTGTCATTTTGAATGTATCGTGATAATTGATCATAATCAAAAATTAATATCTTAGGATTAACCGATTTCAAACAATGGAATAAAATCGAAACCCAATTCCTTATGTGTTATGTTTACAACTCAACTTTTATCACTGTAATTTTGTTAAAGATTGATTGATTGTTACCATCCCTTTAATTTTGTCGAACTGAAAAATATTCCATTTTGTAAACAAGAGCATACATATAGTTTGTTTCTTATTTAAAGATCCTCTGTTTTATATTCAGATTTTTCTTAGTATAAAACTTTAGAATTTGATGCATTAATGTTATGAATCATTCAAAAATTTTAAAAAAGATATTAAATGACCAAAATAATTACCTAACTAAAATTCCATATCATGAGATATTTTATCACTTACAAATTTAATTAAATCACAAGTACAAATCTGAACTAGTTTTAGAATACTGTATTCTAAAGTTTAAATACTTTTAAGTTTTGTTTTCCAAGAAATATTTCATATTAGATATATAATAATAAATAAAGCAAAAATACGAAGTAGGTTTTTATTTCTAACTTCAACATTTTATAAGTTAATATGAATGTAATAGTATGTGTTTGAAATTTTGATTGCCCCTTCATTTTTAATGTAAAATTAACTGTTCATCAAATATAAACACATATAGAATTGGCAAATGTAAACTAAACCAAATTTTTTTTTTCAAAATTTAATATGCTCCAGCAACATTTATGTAAATGATATTGTTCACTCAAGATATATACATGCTGTTGAATATATATAGCTCTTGAGAATGTGAAATTAAAATTTGATAGATTATATTTAATTCAAAGCTTAGAATTCAATTAATGATCAATCTGGTTTAACTCTAAAATTCTTGTAGTAGTAAAGAATGGTTGTCTCCTACTTGTTTATTGATATTAAAATAATGCAAGGTATGGCATACAGGTACTAAATCAATGATGACAAAAATGGGCCACAGTCTCTGAACTGTCATCTATGATTTGGATACAACTAAATTTTGAACAAAACTAAGTAATTATTAAAAATATATTTACAGGTATACACAATATATTTAAAACTTTAATTTTGATATGACGAATGATTAAAATAACAATTTTTTACAAAACTACATTTTATCGCAATAAAAAGGCGGGGAGGGGTGAGTAATTCCACATGCTCAGAATTCGTATTTTTATTTTTGGACAATCAGAGGGGCATTCTTTGTACTTATGTCTAAATTCTATTTTAAACTTTTCCAAGTTATCATGGATGTCTTACTTCAATGTACATTTCTTTCTGAATATTTATAATTTGTTTTGTCACATAAATTGCATTGCTACAAGAAAGGAAGTAATCTTCAAGAGAGAGATTTATTTGAGGTGCTTAATAATAACCTGCAACTTGGAGGACCTAGAATATATATCTTTAAGGAGTCTAAATTCATGAAAATGATGAAATTTTAAAAACATTTATCAGATCCACCAGCAAAATTGGTTAGTTAAGTTTTTTCTTCCATTAAGTGCTTTTTGGAGTTCTAATAAACCATTTAAAGACAAACTACTATGCTTTAAATGTTAAGTCTTTTTTTACATAAGTTTCTGAGAAATTTTTTTAAACAAATAGCTATATATATTTTACTTATTTTGATTGAGAATTTCATTGCATCAATTTTTAAAGTCCCAGAAGAAATTTTAAAAGATATCAGACAATAGAATCAAAGCAAACAGCTAGTATAATTAAAATTCAAACTCATTATATGAGTAAAATCTTGTTCATGCTTCTCATTCTTATAGAGGCTAGAGAATATTTTTAAAACTCCTTTTGTTATGATTTAACCAACAGATGGATTAATTTTATGAGAATATGTAATCATAATAAAGTGAAATATAAGTATAATTCGATTAGCTAGAAAGTGATAGTAAAAAGCAGTAACAGGTCTTATATCCATTTTTATTATTTGTGGAAGATGAATCCAAATTCACGAAAATGATGATTCTGAAGTTTTTACATTTACTAGATCCACCAGCAAAATAGGTTAGAGATATCATTTTTGTACTTTTTCAATCATTGCTTTAAGTGATAGGCGAGATTTTAAAAATAGAGCTAAAGGTGAGTGAGGGATAAACAGCATTTTCACTGAAGAAACTTGTTGATGGAAAAATACAAATTAATAATTTTTAAAATTTGAACCTCTTGCATCAATGCATCACTTCCAGCAATTTTCTAGTCCTTAAAACATTCTCTACAAGGCTGTTCAGGTACCCTGTGGAGAACTGCATCAATTATCCCAAAACTTGTCCTTTCAAATTTTTTTTAATACCAGGAAACAAAAAAGAAGTTAGTAGGAGCTAGATCTGAAATGAAGAATAGTTCAGGTGGAATTTAAATGTAGCTTTCTCTCACAGAGATGTATGGACAGGATGCATCACTTCACATCAATCAATGTTCACATCAATCCCATATGATGGGATTGATGTGAACATTGATCCCAATTGAATATATTATGTATTTTGTTAAATGCAATACCTCTATCATCACACATACACTTAACCTGCAATTGCAGTTCAAAATGTTTCAAATGTTTTCTATGTTGATTGTCTAAGGCCTTCTTCATTTTTGATACTATCTTTGAATTTTTGTGTCGCTCAAAAACACATGTTCCAGACATGGTTTAACATGAGTTATCTTATAAGCCTCATGGATCATATTGAACCATCATAGCGGATTTGTAGGATTTTAAAACAAAATTTGACGTACATCCTGGTTCATATTTTCATTAAAGATGCAAGCAATAAATATATTTTCACTTTGGCCATGATCTAGACCAGGGGTTGCCAAAGTGGTCTATATAGACCCCTAGGGGTCTATTTAACAACAGTAGGGGGTCTATCTGACCCAAGGGGTCGAATGGGGGTCTATTGGGACTCGAAGGAAAAACAGTTCTTAATACGCAAATCACACATATCTAACTGCGTACGTAAAAATTTAAAATATTTTTATAATTGACTTAATATTATATCCTTTATAGAAAATAAAATAATAAATCAGAAAACAATCTGCCCCTTTTTTCCTTATGTGTTTTTGTATGTATACAGTGACGTCACAACTTGACCTTGTGACCAGTTTGTAATTTGCACGACTCATAGTATGTAGCCAGAAGAGCGATTGAGGCTTATCCGTGTCTCTTGCTGGTGAACTCATCAACCAATTAGGAGCCTTTGGTGCAGACTTGGCAAGCGACGACACTGCCGTTGGCTTTCTATGCATTAAGCGCGAAGGGAATCTTCAGTACTCCGTTTTCTTTCTTATGTTTGTGGTTTTAGTTTTCTACGGCAGTTACGCATCGTGTTGTTGGTTCGCCCTTTGTCTCCATCGCAAACCATATGAGCCTTGCATATGAGTCAGATGCATATGTGCGCTTGTCCAATTCTACACTGGATGCTACAAACGCAAATATCATATGCATTTTCAGCTATTTTTGTGAACAGTATTAAATGCTTGTAGTGTCATTATTACTACTATTATATCTACCATTGGATAATTAGTTATTGTTTCTATAAAACTATTCGTTTAGTTTTGATATCAATTTTAATTACTGTTACTTGTGAAAAGATAAGCTTTAATAATGTGGATTAGTATAATATACCAACATAATTTTAACTTATTTACAGAACCCCAATTTAAAAATGACAGCTTCAGTATCTAAAAAGAAATGTCGGTATTATTCATTGGATTACTTAAAATTTGGATTTATTTGTTCACCGACAAATGAAACTATTCCTATGTGTCTTATATGCGAAAAAACTTTTGGAAATGAATACATGAAACCGTAAAAAATGAAAGATCATCTTGAAAGGCTTCATTCAGATAAAAGAAATGAAGAATTAGAATTTTTCAAAAAACTCAAAGAAAAATCCACATGTCGACCAACTCTAAAAAGTTTTATGAAACAGTCTACTGAAATTGAAAATGAAGGAGGATTAATTGCTTCGTACAAGATTTCGCTTAATATAGCAAAGAGGGGGAAACCCCACACAATCGCAGAAGAAATTGTAGTACCTGCAATTAAAGACGTCATTGAGAATGTGATGAAAAAAGACTCTACTAATGTTTTAAAGTCTTTGCGATTAAGTGCAAATTCCGTAAAACAGTGTATTGACGAAATGGCCGAAGAAATAGAAAACACAGTAGTTTCGGAGCTAAAAAATTGCAAGTTCTCTATACAACTTGATGAATCTGTTTTTGGCGTTTCTGCTATTCTTATGGCGTATGTTAGATATTTCAGTAAAATTAAAGGAGAAGTCATTGATGAATTTTTATTTGCTAAATATCTTGAAACCAATGGGAAGGGAGTGACAATTTTTAGATGTTTACAAGAATATTTAAATAAATATGACATTCCGCCTGAAAATATAATAGCAGTAGCCACAGATGGCGCACCTTCTATGGTAGGGCATTACCGAGGTTTTAAGTATTTTTCAAATCTGCAACAATTAAAAATAAAAGAAGACTTGGAAATATATACAAATCATCTTCAAAAATTAAGCGGCGATTTTAAACTGAGCTTTGTTGATTTGGAAAACATCGACATCCCTGATTGGATTATTGTGCCATTTTCGGGGCAAATTGATAACGTCGACATCAACATACAAGATGAGCTTGCTGAACTATTGTCCGATCTTGAAGCAAAAACGCTTATTAAAAATTTGACAATACATAAATTTTGGACTAATATAAATATAAAGCAAAAATATGTGAAACTTTACGAAATGGCTCAGCCATTTATGCTGGCATTTCCAAGTTCGTATATGGTTGAAGCCGGTTTCAGTCATGTTAATTCAATTTTAACTAAAAACAAAAATAAATTAAATGTGGAGCTTCAAAGGGATTTACGGTTAAAATTGACTAATTTCGAACCCAATATAGCGAACCTTGCCAAGAAACATCAGGCACACTCATCTCATTAAGAAGTAAAAAATCTGTAGCTACTTTACTTACTGTTTCTGATTTATTAAATATTTAGACTAATATATAGTTTTATTTTAATTACCTGAAAATTACCTTTGTGGGGGTCTATGGAGATTTCGAAAAATTATATAGGGGGCGATGATCAAAAAAGTTTGGCGACCCCTGATCTAGACACTACAACAGAATGGAGGTCATGGACATGAATCTCTTAGCAGGTGTAACATTCCGAGTCACTTAAGAGAGATTTACCTCCCTTCCTTTCCATTGGACTGAAAAAAAGTCCTGATACTTGTTAGTCAAACCTTGTAAATAAGGTAATCTACAAAAATTAATTTAGCAGGGGCATACCCAGAAAATAATTTTCCTTGTAAGGATGTATCGTTATTGCCATGACAGAAGCAAATTTTTAGTTCAGAATTACCCTTTGCTAAAAAGTAAATAATATACAATATCAATCTTATTTCTCCTATTTAAAACTGTTCCAAGTATTGATGAAATTTTATCAAGTTATAAAAATTTACAAAGTAAAGATCATTTAAGAAAAATAATTAAGATACCATGAGAATAAAATTTGCATTTTTCTTAGGGATGTGCACCCCACCTTCTTCATTTACAAACACTATACCAGAGGCATTCTTTCAAACAGCAAAGACTTTTCCATTCCTTTCTCAGCAGTCAGCTTAGTTTAAATCCTTTATCTTCGTGATGAAAAAAAATTTGAGCATGAGGAGAAAAAAAAAGTTATTTTGTTTAAAATTTAGAATATCTATAATAAAAGAATTCTGAAATATTTCCATTTGAGAAAAGATCTTGGGAGGGAGTGCATATTTCTCAGTTACTTGGCGATTCATAGTCGGGGATGCTATAACAGAGAAATACCGAAAAATCATTACACTACTATTTAATACTATAAACATAATTTTTTTTTTTTTTTTTTAAAAAAAGCACACACTGCAATGTTTGAGATTTAAAAGAAGACAGGATAAATTGCCATTTAAAACCATCCCAAAGTTAATAACATATAATTTCCTTACAAATTTCAATGGTGAAAAGCGGGGAAAGTTTAAAAGTTAAATTTAACAGACTTAAAAGTTTACAAAAAACAATAAATTATTAATTTCCCACAATTATATTATCATGACACCTTTTTTTTTTTTTTTGTCGTTAAACAGGCATATATGAAATTTGAAAATCTAGTTTACTTCCTCTCAATCAGAATTATATCTTTAGCTGCCCCCCTCTTTTAAATACATTATGTAACTTTAAAATAAACAATGCATTTCAATTAATTTTAAGAATTTTGTAAAAAATAATACTCAACCTGAAATTAATAGTCTGAATGCCTCTCTTCGCTATCATCCTTGCTTTGGTAACTTCTGCTAGTTTCAGATGATAAATCATATAAATTATCCATGCCTTTGAGCTATCTGGATAAGTAGAAACAAGAGCATCTGCTTCAACTTCATTTTCTAGTTCTTCAAATTTTTGACTATTTGGGTCAAATTCTTTTATCTGCAAGAAAATAATATAAATATATATAACATTCTAGATACATGGAAAAAAAAGTTTTAAAATATTAATGGATTACGACTGAAAACAGAACACTTTTTGCTATAATCAGGGGGGGGGGAATGCTGTAAAAATACCTTATTTACTATTAAAATATTAAAAGAACAAAATTATTCCTTTTTAAAATAAATTGTTAATAGAATCAAGAATAAAGTTGGAATCAGACTGTTAAGTTCATACTAAATCTTTAAAAACAGCAAAAATAAATTAAAATTAACATTTTTACAAAATAGCATTAAATCTCATAAAAAAAAAAGTATAATTTTATTGAATGCAATGCAAATGAAAAAAAAAAAATGATATACTTTTATGCTAAATATGAAGAGATATTTAAGTAATCAATACATTCAATAGTTATTCAATAGTAAATCAATAACAGAAACCAGCAAAATATATATGTAGACAATTTTAAAACCAAAAAGTCTTTTAAAACCATCTTCCAAAATCAGACAAGAATTAACTTATTTTACAAGCCTATTTGATGCAGCTTGCAACATCCTAACAGGATGTAAAGATAACAATCCTTACATTGCTTTTTTAATCAGTACTTTTTCAATCATAACCATATTACTTAGCACCTTCCTTGTTTCGGTGAATTTTCTTTCAATGATACATCACCAATTTTTGTTGGCTTCTTTCCTTGAGATATAATTGTATGTTTCACAAAATATGCATTTAACTCTTCCCTCAAATTAACATGATATTCTATAATAGAAATCAACATTTGGGATTTGCCACAAAATGATTATGTAGCACTCATTCTAGTTTCATGGAAAGAAACAAACCAAATTGCAGGAATATATAGATTAAAATGTGCTATATGATTATATCCTAAAAGTAACAAAAAAGTTTACATATGTGCTAATAATTTGAAAGGAAATTACTAAAATATCTTTCACACACAAAAATGATTTATGCAAATTTACTGATGCTTCCAGTCCCAACATTTAATTTCTTAAAAGAAATTTCATGTTTAAATCACATGAAAATAAAAAAAAATTACACAATGTTTTTTTCATGAAATAAAATTCAAGTATTTATTACATTTTTTATACCCTGTTTAAGCTACCTCTTAAGTAACTGTCATAAAAAAATGTGGATATGGAAGATAGAAAGAATTTAGTTTATCAATGAACAGACTTTGAAATCTTTTTAAGTTTAGAGAATATTACAGCAACAAAATAGGCTCATTTAACTGCTTTTAGATATGGTACCATTTCCCCAAATTAAAGGAGAACAAACTAATTCTTCATTCACAGAATAGAAATTCAAAGTTTATTTACTTTTCTTTAAAAAAATAATAAACTTAATAGTTGCTTATATTACTTAGATAAACTGAGAATTTCAAAATTTACTTTCTTTCCCAAGTATCAATATATATTTTGCTCTTTGTTATTGAATCCAATATAAAATGCATCTAATTCAAAATAATATTGAATTCTTCAACTTCATAACCACATGTTTATTTATAATACAAATAATAAACAATTCTTAATGAATGAAAGACTAATTCATCATAAATTAAGATTTTGATATAATTTTAGATCATAATTCTAATAATTTAAAATCAATTTTATTCTAAATAATGCTAAATTCCAACCATATTAGTTAATAAACATCACAATTAATGTTTTGAAAACAAAATATAAAAGCAAACATGGAATTAATCAAATATAGATCAACTAACTGTCAATAAAAGAATAAAAAAATTTCAAACTAAAAAAAATTAGAAGCTTACATTCATATCTGTAATTTTTTGAAAAATGCAAGCACAATTCTTTACCAACTTACATGTGTGTTTTACTTGATTGATTGATTGATATGTAGAACAGGAAATAGGAGCGAAATAGGGCAGACATGTATTACTCTTTTCTTAGGTGGCAACAATGAAATGGCTGTTAAATTTCTGGGTTTATTTTTAATTTTAAATCTCTAAGGTTAATTGTTCACTATATTATTCAGCAAAATGGGTACATAATACGTTTAGATTTAGTGCTAGGTTTAAGGTATGCTCTCATCTTTAAACCCAATTTTCGGTCAAATAGTTGACTTTTTTTTATTCACAGTCTATTATTAAAGCCTGATTTCTTAGCTTTCTAGAATAGTTTCTATCTTACTTAGAACTTGAATTATAAGCATTTTTATAATAGTCTGTGTCAATTTTTTTTAGAACTGAAAATAGCATTCTGTTACCAGAAATGAAACTTTAATGTTCGTTTACGATTATATTTTACGCAATATCGCTATCAAAATATCTTCCAACATGCAAGATGAATTTCCCCAAACCCAAAATGCCAATGAATCTTTAAAAGGTGTAATATTATAAAGAGAACCCAGAGAAATTTTTGTTTGTTTGAAAACTGTGAAATTGGCTGCATGTGATGCAATTATACAATTTAATGAAGGCTATATCTAGGCTGCTTAAAAGTTTTAAATAAGCTGAACATTGAAAATCCAGTCTACTTCATTGTAAAGGGATACTAAAAGTTGGATAATAATCGAATCGGAGATTCACACACTTGTTGCACGTAAACGTAGGAAAGTCTTAAAGGGCATCAAGAAGAAAAAGATAACTTGTTTAAGTAATACAGATAATGCGGTTTTCTCTTCACTAACCTTGGAGACTTTAATTGAGATTGATTTCTGCGAATAATAATTCCTTCCCAATCCAAATGAAACATGATTAGACAAATTAGAGGTAAGTAGAAATAAAGTGAAATGGGTTAGGTAGGAGAGTATTAAGCAAAGCGAAATTTAGAAGATAGAGGCTTACCCTACCATCTGAAATTGTTAAATACACCAAGAAATTCAAAAAGTTCCTGGTAGGGAAGTAGTCATAAACAAGATGATCAAAGAACTTCCTCCCAAAACTATCTTCCAAATTACTGCAATAGTAAATGATATCTTAAAAATCGGGCATTTCCCTCAGTCTTGGAAAAATGCATCTGTAATACCCATTATTAAACCAGGAAAAGATCCTACCCACCCTGATAGTTACCGACCCATCTCCCTACTCCCAATAATCAGTAAAATTGCCAAAAAAATTATTTTAAATAGACTAAAAGATTTTCTAAATTCTAACGATATCCTGATCCATGAACAACATGGCTCTTCAGGGGAAATTTTTCCACATCTCACCACTGCTCCGCGTCATTGAACACTTTAAGGCCAGTTTGAATAATGGGAAATCTACAGGTGCAATTTTCCTCGACATTCAAAAAGCGTTTGACAGAGTTTGGCAAGAGGGACTGCTCTTTAAATTAATTAAAATTAATCCCATCCTCACTAAAATCATAATTCGTTCCTTTGAAACAGAACTTTTGAGGTGAGAGTTAACAATTCTCATTCAAAAATAACAAAGACTTCTGCAGGAATAGCTCAAGGAGCACTTTTAGCCCCGACTTTATTTTCAATTTTCGTGAACGACATCTCAAAAGAATTCAACACAACTCTCTGCATGTGAGCAGACGACACAGCGATACTAACACAGAACAAAGAGCCACTTTTAGTGGCTCAAGCACTTCAAAAACACATCATACAACTAGAAGACTGGTTCTCCAAGTGGAAAATAGCCCTGAACTCTTCCAAAACGGCCGTCTTCTTTTCACACAAAACAAAAAACACACGACCTGAAGTATTTATTAACAATCATAAAATCACCTGGTCTCAACACATCAAGTACTTAGGAGTTATCCTAGATGAAAGACTCACTTTTAACAAACACATAATTCAAACAATAAAAAAATTCCGAGCCTGCGCGTGTTCAGTTTACCTCCTAATTGCTCGGAATTCAAAATTAAGCATTAAAAACAAGTTGCTTATCTATGCTCTGATTCTCAGACCTATCCTGACCTAGTTACAGCTGTGCCGTTTGGGTTTTTGCTGCAAACATACACCTAAATAAACTTGAAAAGGAGCAAAATAATATTATCAGACAAGTAGTAAGCGCTAGATGGTTCATGAGAAACACTGACATCTACACTTCCATAAATTTCCCCACTGTAAAACAATTCATACAGAAAGCATCGCAAAATTTCTTTAACAATCGCATGAACATTAACAACAATACACTCCTAAATATTTGTAATAACTCTCCCGATCCATCCTATTAAACGACCCAAAAATGTACTTTTAAATACATCTTAATTTATTTTAATTCGTTCTTAAAAAACCACACTTTCCAAAAATTTTCTCCTCTGAAATACCCACCACTCACCGCCTCACACCTTCCAGACCAATCACAATACTCCTTTCATGCAAACCAACCTTTCTCCTGATGAAAGAAACCCACATAGAAGCAGCAACCCCAATGGTCAGCTGAATCTCACCCTCACCTCCGCACCTACCTTCTCAGGAAATTTCGCTTGAATGTTTTTTTTTTTTTTTTTTTTTTTTTTTTAAAAAAAAAAAGAAAGATAACTTTTAAACTCATGACTCTATAAATATCAAGTTTTATTTAACTTTTTTCAATTTTTTCTCATTCTCAATTAATTAAACAGCCATCTTCAAAGACTATATGCAATTCTGGGCTGGAAAAAGCCAAAGTCATGCTAAAAAATATACACTGACATGGAGATTAATAGCTTATGGCTCAGGCACTCCAGTAAAAATCTGTCAACCTATAAGATAGAGGTCGAGTGGTACTAACTTTGAGTATATGCCTTAAAGGTGACAGACAAGATCAAGAGTTGTACAGGCAATAGTGATCATAGTGAAGTCAAGAAATCAAGTCAAACTCAGCTGGAGAGATTTTGGTAAGACACGCTTAATTCGGTATCAGTTGAACGGGTGAATCTATCTGGGGTGTTATCCTGGAGAGCAGGCACCTATCAAACATTATAGTGCATGTATATTGAATAAATATTTGGGTGAGATTTATCTGTCTATCATTGTAGGTTATTGAGTTTTTAGTGTTGGTTATATTTTATTGAATTATGGCACAAGAGTCAAATAGTAATACTAATTGGCCACAAGTTTACAGGGACATTTTAATGTCGAAGTTTAATTAGTTAGGTAAATTTCTAAGTTGAAATGTACTTTTAACTTTTCTCAAAATCAAGATTTTCATAGAATAGTAATGCATATAATGTTAGGAAACTTTCATGGAATACTCTATGAAGATGAATTTATGATTTGAACCTCTCCTATTATTATAAATATCTTATTTTGCATTTTATTGTTGATAAAAGTCATACATTTTCACAAATTTTTATGGTACTTCTGTATGTTAAAGTACGACTTCCTGTAAATATTTAATTATCAGGGTTATAAATGTGAGAGAAGCAGAAATCCTGAATCAGATTCAATTCATCATAATAAAATTTACACAATTGAAATATCTCTATTTAAATTTTACTTTTCGTGTTTTGCACAAGTGCCATTTTACTGCTAATTTTAAGTATCTTTTGAGCTATCATATTTTTTTTAAAAAAAAATTTAATTTATGTTAATTTTACGTTTTATTTTAAGTTTTTAACCACATCCTATAGTATAATGCATATAAAAAGTTATTTTTTTCAATTATTTAAGGAAATTCTTTTCGAAGGTAGGTGGATACCTTAAATGCGAATTTATTGAATCTGAAATTAGTGCTGCTAAAAGATTTGCTAATTTTTAATTTATTTTGTATTTGTTCCGTAATTATACATTTATTTTATTTTTTATCTTGCTCCGTAATTATACAGTGTGTTTTTTTATTTCTATTTTACAATTTGTTCAATTGTCTATTTTGGATTTTGAGGGGGGGGGGGTCATTGAAATTGTAGCTTACGTTATGCGATTGCCTGTTTTGCTTTTGGAAAGCTATTGTAGGGCTTTTTAAAACATTTTTATGTATTTCACTTGGTGTGTGAGTATCAATGTGCCATCAAATTTTTGATCGTTAATTTAGCCAACTTCCCATCAAGCTAGAGCTCTGAAATTTTGGGAATCGTTCTTACTCGCCTAACAATGCAATATTTAGACATTTGCGGCAAGTTTTAACTAATATTTCAATAATTTTTTTAATAAACTTTGCCACCATATAAAAGTGTTGTTTTTAAAAACTTTGGTTCTTATCTCGAATTATTTAATCGTATCTTTGGGCTATTATTTAAAATGAAAAATGAATTAAATATATGACTATTATTTAAATGTGTAAATGTATAACTTAGTTTAGTGTGTAATCTTTTCTTTTTTTCGCAGAATTGAAAATCGGGGTACTATCATGGATTTCATGATGAAATATATCGATACGATTTGTACATATCTATGAATATAAGAAAGTGAAATACTTTTGAGGTAAAAAAATTTATCAGTTTACAAATGAACTGAGTAAAAATGTAATGCATGGCATTATTTCATTGTTGTGAATGCATACTACATTGCTCATACGTATGCTAAGTAAATTCTTTGCTTGGACTGTTTGTGAATAATATAAAAATGGATGAGTTATGTTAAAAATTATTATTGGTGAATATAAAATGCAAATTTTTATTTTTGGAATCTTTACCAAGCATTCTGACATCTTGAATTTTCTGATGGTTAATTTCTTAATGAAACTAATACTAACCAATTACGTCTGGGTTTTGTTATCCCAAAAATTATGAGGATGAATATTTCAAATTTTTAATACCCTGAAATATTTTGATAAGAAACGAAATCGCTCATTTTTATGTATTGGGTTAAAATTTTTGAGCCATCTCGTTTTATGTAAGTCAATTACAATTGTGAAAAGGTCAAAAACAGTTGAAAGTTTCATTTTATGTTGGTAATAAAATGATGTAAAACTCATATTTGCTGCTAAGATAGATAACAAATGTGAGGCGTAAACCTTTCAAATGTGTGCAATTTTAGAGGGTAATTTTTTTAGAGAAAATGCAGTTGAGTCCCACCACTTTGCGCAATTTCAAAAATCTCCAAAATTGGTGATTTTTTTCGGTCGAATGGGAAATTCGTAAAGAGGAAAAGGAAAAAAATAAGAAAAAGTTTTGCTTGCTTATTTTTTCTATGGATCCTTAGTATGAGAGCTTATATCCAACAAAATCCTGGATGAAGTATCTGAAAACATTAATGATTTCAACATCAATTATTCCTCTTTCGTCTGCCATTCAGCCTGAACCAGATCTTCATTTCACTCAAACTCATTCATATGTACTTTACAACCCAAAATCTCGTTACTCAATGAGCATAACAAAGAAAACGAGTCTCTGTTTTTTTCCAACAAAACAAAAACAATTTACTCCTTTCATTCTACAACGGCATTTATCACTATTACCGGCTCAGGTGTCTTCCCCGTCACTTACCGTGATTCAAAATTACGAAGTCTGTCGACAATAGCTCTCGTGTTGCTTCTAGTGCGACGTTAATAATAACTTAACTAAAACTAAAAACTAACTTTCAGCTTCTTAGAGCACCTTGTCAAAGGATTCATCCCCCTTATTTCTTTGAGTTAATGAGCTATTTAATAAATTAGTGGATTGAGATAAATCAACATTTTTGGATTGAGGTAGTTTATTTACCGGATTAATATGATTCAAAATTTTATATCCAATGACGATAGAGCACAATTTAAATTGCTTGATTGTGGTTGATAAGATATTGACCCCGTCTCAAATCATTATTAATTATTTCGGCATTCTCTCTCATAAATGAAAACATAAAATGTTTTAAGGATTCGATACGATTTCCCCAATAAATGTCACTCAATGATTTTGATGTAAGAATATACTGAGGTATTTCCTTAATCTGGTCCACCGAAAAGTCGATGAGGCAAAAAAAAAAGCACCAGGAGTAGCGACTTAACGAGACTGACGCTGCTACAGAAATATACATGCGCCAAACACCAGCGACCGACAGTTGTTTAGCGTAAAGTCTTTTCTTTCGAAATAAAGTGCCTCTCGCTTCAGTAAAGAAATTCGTAGAGCCGTACCTTCATTCGCATTAGAGTTATTTATTTGTTTCGCCCGAAAAATTATAAGTTAGCAACAAATTGTTGTGAAATTTCACATGAACTTTGAAGGAACCACCCACTGAAACTTGTAATTTATTGAACGAGGTGTATGGCAATGAATGTTAATCGCTTGCACGTGTTTTTGAGTGATTTAAGTCTTTTCAAGATGGACGAGAAGACGTTTAAGAGGGTTCACGCCCGGGGCGCCCTTACATTGCAAAAACGGATGACTGTTATGTTGTATGAGTTAGATGAACTGTTGGTAGTTCTAAAAAAAGCGACAGACCAGTTGTCTTTTCCAGTGTTTAATTAGACAACACAATACGTACGAATACATAAACATATATAAATGTAGATGCAGTAAATGCGATGGGGGAATAGATCCCGCTAGAGTTTACAGTTAATAAGGGAAAAGCGCTCCCTTTATTGAGAGCACAGCCTCTTCCTTTGAGATAACACAGTCGATAATTGACAGCTATCGTGTGAGCTAGCTTCTAACATGATTCGAGTCTTTGTGGTAAGCGTATCTTGCTTATAAACAGCTCGATGTTGTCAGTAATAAAATGGCTTGTTTAGAGCTTGTTGTTCTTTTCTCTCTTCAACCTGTTCAGTAATTCCTTGCTTCAAATAGTCCTTAATAATATCCGAATATATGTTTGGAGTTCGGGCGGAGTCTATCTTGCAAACTTTGCAATCGTTGTTTTGCTATAGTACAGTTATTGAGAAAATCTTTCCAATCCCTTTTCCAAGGTAACTGCACTTCATAACGATCTTTTTGAATTATAGTTCTTCTGAAATTTTCAGAGCCTGATCTTCCTCTGAATTTTTAAAGTCTTCATGTTTTATATCGATTGATTCCCATTTCCCCCCTCAAAATTGTCTTAAATTTTCGTCTGTTTCATAATCTTTCATTAAACCGCAGAGTACTTTAGTATATAGTATAATTTATTTAGGATATCCGGTTGCAATGCAACCAAACTCTGAATTCTGCATAATTAATTTACCATTTACTTTAAGCGAATCATGTTTTAAAATTCTGAAAAATAGTTCAGCACCTATTAAAGCGTGGATATTTCCCGGTTTAAAAAAGGTAGGATCTGCCAGTTTTATAAAATCATTTGAAAATAGATAAGAGATAACTAAATAAGAAGTTGGAGTTAAATCTGTAATTTTTTGAACAAGAAAAATGTCTAAGTTTTTTCGGAAACTTTCATCTGCATTTTATGCTTTTTTACAGTTTCATATCGTTTAATAATTTCCATTTTTTTTTTTTTTAAAGTTATTGCATTTTTTTAAATAAATGTGAACCTTTACATAAAACACAGATTTTTGTTTTAAATTTTTCATTGCTCTGAATCATTAAAGTTTTAGTTTTGTAATGGATAGGAATGCTCTTTCTCATTGTTTGCACGATAGGAGAACGATTAAAAATGTTTAGCACGGCACTACTTTGTTCTAAGAACTGCATCAATGTTTCAAATTCGGGAACTTATGTTGATTTCAAAGAAAATTCAGATTGTTCTCTAGTTTCTTTGTCAACTTTTTGAAGAATGATGTTTTTTAATAAAACATCTGATAGATTATTTCGTTCATATTCAAAAAAATTTAAGTCTCTTAAATTTTTCTTAATACAGTCAATTAAAGTAATTCTTTTGGTGAACCTTGATGGATTTTTTTCATAATTAATTATAGATAATAAACGTGTGTCGTTAAATTATCTTATATTTTCAAATCGTTCTTTCAAGGCAGCAAATAATGATGCAAAACTATCGTCAGATGTTTCAATATGTTTCGCATCGCCTTTTAATGATGCACGTAAATAGAATAATATTTTAGAATCGTTTAATTATTCATTATTTGTAATTAAATTAGTAAACTGAGTATTAAAATTTGACCACTCCTCCTACTTTCCAGTAAAAATAGGAAGTAGAATTTCTGGAAGTTTTATATGTGTTTTAAAGTTCATATAACTTTTGTTTACATTTTCATTAACAACAGAATTCTTAAAGGAATGAAGTAAGATATTCAAGCTTACCTCCATTTCTCCTAAGCGATTATCTGCGTCATCCAAGTCCGATTCAATTTATTCAATATCGCTAACATCTGGAATTTCATATTTTTCACGTAGCTCATTTAATTTTGTTTGTAGCTTCTCGATCTTCTTCAGCTTCACTTTTATTTCGATAGATGATGTATCTGTAATGACAGCTCTTTCATTTACAAAGGTTTCCATTTTAGTGATAGAACCTTTTATGGATTTTTTTATTCTGTTAAGTTTATCCAGATGACTATATCGAAAAAATCAGTAATCTGGTTCGATTTGACAGTCGGTTAAGCATTCGTGCGCATGCTGAGACTGTGGAAATTGACAAAGAATCCGCACGGCAAAATTTTCCATCAAGATAATGCGCCGGCTCATTCCACATCGTCTGTCGAGAGGTGTCTAGCCAAGTACAGTATTCCAGTGTCAGATCATTCACCTTATTTGACGGATCTTGCGCCATGTGACTTCTATCTGTTTCTATAGGTGAATTCTGCATAAAAGGAATAATATATGAACAAGATTTGAATCCGATGAATTTGTGAAAGAGAAAGCAACACACGTCTCTAAGGAGCTGACAGAAGACTTCTAGGGCTGTTTCGAACTTGGAAGATTAGCAAGGAACGTTGTTGAGATAAAGGAAGGGTGTATATTGAAAGTGATAATAAGTGAATACGTATGAAATCAAAATAAAAGGTTTTTTACAGCATCAGTCTAGTTATTTAATATTTACACTTTGTATTTATGCATTTATTGTCTTTCATTAAAAGTTTTATATTTCGAAAACGTTCCACAATGTAATTCAGAAAATATTTCAGCAGAATTGCTTACTTGCGTTACATTAAATTATGTAATGCATCTTAAGGACAGGAAATGTAAAACTAATTTAGTGATGATAATTAATGTAATATGTGTTACTAAGAGAACAAAAGCAATTCATTATTTTTTAAAAAGAATTTGATATTGAAGAGAAGAGAGAGAAAATTTTCTTAAGCAGAAGTAATAATACGCTAATCGATACACAAAATCATTACCAAAGTACAAAAATTTTCATATTTTGCAAAGCGCAAATAAACTTTAATTCCTGAAGTATAAGCACACGATCTTTTTACTTTACATTTATGTAATGTCCAACGGTAAGAATTTCGTGATTGTTAGAAAATATTCCTATTTAATTAATAACTACTTTGCATGTATTGAATATTCCTAATTTACAAATATTACCGTAATCTAACAAACTTTGTAGAATCTAACTGCATTTGAAAAAGTATTAATTCGAGAAAAGTAAATGCGTTTACTTTTACTTGTACATAAGAACATCGTTTGCTTACTCATATTTAGTAGAAATATTACAACAGAATCTATAATGAAGCAAAGTTAAAAATTGATTTAACAAAATAAAACTTATAAATTACCACAAAAATAACCATAATCTTACTTTAAATAATCTGAATGAACATTCCACTCCAATTTAAATTATTCCGTGAACTGTTTTTAAAAACTGACTGACAAAAACTTTTTTTTCAAAATTCAAAAGACATGTTAACAAATTTTGGACAAATTCCACGGACGATAATGTGCTACATAAAAATTAAACTTTTTGTTTTCACTGCACCATTCTAGCATTGAATTCTTTTATTTCTTTTTTTTTTTTTTTTTTTTTTTTTTTTTTTTTTTGTGCTTGTATTGTGTCACTCATGTCAATAAATTTCGGATTTCCGTTTTACCATCCAGAAATAAATTTCTTTATTCCGTTTTGCCACTCAAAGCATAAAATTCTTTAGTTCCGCTTTTCCACTCACGTAGATATATTTTATATTTCCGTTTTTCCACTCATGTCGATGTATTTTATACTTCCGTTTTGCCATCATAATAAAAATTTTCATTATTCCGTTTTGCCATCATAATAAAAATTTCCTTATTCCGTTTTGTCACTCGTGGCTTAAAATTCTTTAGTTCCGCTTTGCCATTTGTGCCAATATATTTCGCATTTCCGTTTTTCCACTTATGGTATTAAATTCTAAGTTTCCGTTTCCTATTATAAGAATAAACATTCCTTTTTTCCCTAATTTTAAATCTAATAATATCGTTTATCCTGTTTGGTTAGCTTCATTTATTTAATCTGTTTTGAATCACTCTTGTAACTGCTGATCAGAATAGAAAAGAAGAAATTAAAAGCTTTGTTTGCTTTGAGCTTGATACATTATATTTGTATTAAAAATATGCATTTAAATATGTTATTTAAACATTTAAAAGAGAAATTAATATCCGTAAAGAATTTGTGGATGTGAAAGAAAAATCGTTTGATGACGAAATCTAATGATGCTTACTTTGATCAAATCAAATAATGTTGAAATTATAAATCGTATTTTTGCAGATGTTATACTTGAATCTTAATACATAAATAAATAAAATATAAATAATATTTTTATGATTTTTTTAGGCAAGGACATCAAAATAATTTTTGGATTTATGGCAATAATATTCCAATTCAACAAATTGATTTTTTTATGAGATCCCATTTATTTTCATTAAATTAAACTTTTAATGAAATTATTTCAATTTTCAATTTCAGTCGAATTCAATAACTATATTTTTTGAGTTTCTCTGATTGTTTTTATTTGGATATTTTAAATTTTCCTTCTACCAAAACACTACTTCGAGCATTCGTCTCAAGATTCATCTTCAAATTACAAATTTAGATGTTTAAAATTGATTTATAAAAATAATATTCTAATTAATTTTCTTAACATTTGTTTTACGTAATATTGTGCTTTGTACAACACATGTTTAATATCTAAAGTACAGAGAATATTTGAGAATCATGACTGTTTGAAATATTTTCTGACATTTTAAATTTCATGAGCATTCTCATGGAATGGATAACATGTCGTAAAAGTATATAATTTAAATACAAATATTTCAAAATATTAGGAAAACAAATCAAACAAAACGGGAAACAGATCACACCAAAAATACTCTGTGAAACTAAAGTATTTAAGTCAGTATTAAATACGAGCATCATTTAAAAAACTAATATAATCTAGCACAAACATATATGAAAAGTTTAAATAATAACTAATGTAAAGGATAGTATATAACATTGTATATTGACGAAATGTCAGTGTTTTAAACTTTGGAATTAAACAGATGATGTTTTCAATTAATTTGTATGCAGATATCTTAGTGAAAAACTAGAATATGATTTGCAAGAATGTCCAATTCTCAAAATTTTTCAACTCTGAATAGGAAAGTAATTTTTTTGTCTATTTATTCACTGATTTTTAAAGTATGTTACTAGTTCCTTATTTTATATTATAAAAAGTATTTATTAAATTTCTAGAAAGCAAGAGAAAGGGAAGCAATCGAGGAATTTTTTTTTTTTTCAATTTATCTTTCTTTTGGAACCTTATGCAGACTGAAATGAAATTAAACGAGCTTTTTTTGTTGTTATTTTTATTATAACCGGCGAGTTTTTAGTTATATATTAAAGGTTTTTTATTCAATTTATTTTCTTTAACAATATTAAAGAACATTATTGTATATAACAATAATAATTTTCTTTTTGATTAATAATAAGGATATTGCTTTTAATTATTCTTACGTTTGTGAAAACAGTTAACTCAGTAAGTATTAAAGTAGTAAAGAGAGAGTAAAAAACATTTCTGAAAAAATTTTTTTTAAAAAAACCTATAAAGCTAAAATTAAGGTTCCCGTCTGCGCGCCATTATGATTTCGTGGATGCATTGTTAATCCTATGGGATTTCGACTTTAATTCTCACATCTTTGCTAATTGATCTGTTTGAATGCAATAAAGTGCATCCGAAAGAACAAAAAATAATGAATGCTTCTGTGGAATTACTTTTCCCCTCAGATTTTTTTAAAATTTCTTATTCTTATTTTAATGATTCGTTTTTGAGTTTTCCAAGTTTTAAGGAATATTTTGAAATATTTTCAAAAACCGAAGGGAAATAGTAATCCTACAGAAGCATTCATTATTTTTTTGCTTTAAGCTATTTAACCTATTTGAATGCAAGAAAGAGCTACTACAATTTTTTCGTGATTAAAGGAGTTAATCGATTTGGCAAGTGAAAGAAAATTATTAATTCGAATTCAGTTTTCGAATTATTTTTCTAATAGGGAAAAATTTCATTATATAAATATATGTTTTATTAAAGATTTTAGCAAAAAATGAATAATAACTATTTTTGTACTGTTATATAATTTTACGAATGTTATTACTTTGTTTAAATTGATATATCATCAATATAAATGATGTCTTCTTCGTTAGCTGTATTTGAGTTCCCGTCATGACGATTTGTCCTTAAAGCATAGGTGTCTAAACTATGACAATTTGAGGATCACATTACAAAAAAAAAAAATGCTGGGCCACGCATATAATATTTTTTCTACAAATTGAAATAAAAATTAACTCTATGTAGTTTTATTAAAATAAATTAACTGTTTTTTATTGTAATTTTCTTAAATTTGAATTAGATATGTATAGGCACATATTTATTTTAAATTTGTAAAAATTTCGATTCATTTAGTTTGAATTTCATAAAGATGGAAAAAATTCGAATCAATGAGATGGATGAATATGCTTTTGTTGAACAAGCAAATCGATATCGGGTTCAATAGACGAGGTTGCAATTCTTAATGCATTTTCAAGATGTTTGTCAGTGATCTTTGTCCTGTTTTTGATTTTTGTAAGCTTCATTCTTGACAATAATTGTTCACAGATATAGGTACTGCCAAAAGCTGAAGACATTAATAAAGCATGATTGTGAAAATTAAGATATTTATCGCTGGGAAGGTAATCTTTATAAAACTCCTGTAAAGAAACATTCCCAAATTTTCTTTTGGTTGAATGTCACTTTTTCCATTTGAAGATTTGAAGGTAATTTATTTATTTCTAGAGAAAATGGGGTAGAAAATATGTTAAAATATTCTTCCTTTTTTCGAAAATCTTGAAATCTACTTTCAAACTCTTTAATTAAATCAAAAATTAATGCAGTTTATTCGAAACGTAAATTCTCATGACATACTGAGATGATTTTAAATTTTTATTTCAAAATAAATGTCAACGAATCGATTATATATAAAAAATATTGCAAAGATTTTTTTTTAAATAAAAATGTGCAAATTTAAATATTTTCATAAATTGCATTTGGACCGCATTTTAAAGGCTTTTTGGCCACATGCTCCCCGTGGGTCGCACTTTAGACAAGCATGCCTTTAAGTTTTAGTATACTCATGTTTAATAGGAGGAATGAATTTTTTTCAACAAGTCCCTCACTCTTTCCTCTTTTCTCTTGTCACAGTTCTACCTGTTGGATGGAATTAAGGCTGGTTTACATTTTTCAGACATAGTGGTCTACCTGCTCCATATTTTCTTATATTAATGGCATTAAATTCGGTATCTTCGTTCAAGTCACACTTGAATTTTACGAGGGTTGGTCGACTTTTCTAATTTTATCCAGTGCATTTTGAGCTTATTTACTGGTATCTCTGTAACAGTTACCTTTCTGTTATAGATAGAATTTTCTAAAGTACTTGCAAGGAAAAAGGCCTGATGCGTCATTTGAACCAGATGAAACGGTGCTTTCCTTTTACGGGTTTTTATTATACACTCTAAACAAAACAAAACAAAACAAAAAAAAAAAACTACGCTCATAAAAGGGATTGTCCAATGGAGACAAAAATGGGCGGATAGGAAAATTATGTACAAAATAGAAAATGATTAAAATGTCAGAAAAATTGAATGATTTATTTCAGAGTTACATAGTTACAAAGTAATGAGCTCAATAAGGTGTTGACACACATCTAGCCTGGACGCATGCTGCCACACGACGTGGCATAGAGTGATAAAGCTCCCTGATGGTCTCCTGTGGTATTTCTTACCACATTTGCGCCAATTGTCGGACGAGATCATCAACATTCCTTGGTAGATGCAGTCGCCTTCCCATCATATCCCGATTGGAGAAAGAACTGGTTGGCCATCATAGCTCGATTGGAGAGAGAGGCAAAATAGATCTCAGAATGTCGTTAACGTACCGCAGTGCTGTAAATGTGCCTCTAATGACGACCGAAGGGGTCCGGCTATCAAGAGAAATGGCACCCCGTACCATAACTCCTGGTTGAAGGCCTAGTTATGTGGCGTGCAATAGTGAAAGCGATGATCTGTTGATCTGACAATCACTCTGTCTTCACGATCTACTGTGGCCCTAGGTCGACCGCTACCATCATGACGCTGAAATCTGCCACTGTCTACCCGTTCTTTCCAGCATCTTCTAATCGCCGCATCGCTTCTACTCATATGACGAGCGATTCTCCGATTTGCCCAACCTGCCTCTTTCAATCCAATGATACGACCTCTTTCAAACTCTGACAGTTGCTCGTAACGAGTTTGAATTATGCGGCGAGGCATTTTTTCCGTCGTTGAAAGGTATCCTAAATCGCAATGCAACAGAAAATTTGACCATCACACTGAGAATCGTTTCTTATATACACCTGCTGAGTGCGCAGTTCCGATGCGCAGTGGCTCTCGCTATTCATCCATTGGATACCAAATTTTAATCATTTGCATGTTCGGTCCAAATGTCTTCGCATACGAAATCGGGACTCTTTCTTGGTGTGTCGTTTTTTTTTTTTTATAGAATGTATATCATTAATATAGCGAAAAAATGTTTTGGGCTTTTTTTTTTTTTATTATGTTATAAATACATTATAGTATGGAGTTAATCAGATTGGCTTCAGAAATAAATTTAGTATTCAATGGCTAAAAAGATTTTGTTACGTAAAGGGGCTAATACTTATTATTAGAGAAACTTGTTTTGAATATACACAGTTAGGAGTCAATCAAGCGCTTTGATATTAAAATTCAATAAGATTCAAAAAATGGAGTTAATCCACTTGGCAAGTGAAGCATCCATATATCGTCCAAATAATGTAACTTGGCAATACAAAAATGTAATTGTTTCATATCTTGAAAAAAAAAATAAAAAATAAAGGAATTCCAAGCTCATGCACATGAGTAAGTACTTTCCCCGTTGACAGCTACCTCATGTCAATGTGTAAAAGCAACCATCCCTATTGTGAAATCATATCAAGATAAAGTGTTTTCAATACCCCATATCAATACATTATTTTCAATACGTAATTTGACAGGTCTTCTTTTAATAAAGTTTATCATTTGAACAACTGGATCTAAAACTCTTTTAATTTTTCTTCCATTTCTTGGTTTTGCCATCAAGATCACCCTATAAATAAGGCAATAAATTATGATGTTATTCTCATTTTGATATTTTACGAGAGATAGAAAGCTCTTAACATAGCCTTCCATGTAAAATGTAAAATTGCATACACACGACTTCCATGTTAATGGCCTGTGACATAGCAGTTTATTATCAAATGTAGTTGATTCTATTAATCTTAATCGTATCTATTGTAAGTATAAGGAACATGGCAACAGCTTGTTCGCGGTTGTTGCATCCTACTGCACGTGTTGTTGTACGTTGTCTTTTCCGTACTTAATAAACATTTATATTTGTTACGAACTGCGTTTTTCCATGAACTATTGTGTTCAGCATAAACTCCCATAAAATGACATACTACTTTTTTTTTTAAAATCAAGGTAGCTATTTTAAAATGTTAAAAAAGCCCTCACCTTTTGTAAACACATTTCATTCTTTTCGAAAAAGAAACTAATTTCCTATTGAATCACCATTGATAAAACTGCAGTATGCTAAGAGCTGCACCTTGTTGGTAATGTCTGTTGACTCATCAAATTTGTACACAAAATTTGAATATGAAATCTATTATTACATACATTTTTCTTGATATCAGACATTTCTATAAAAAGCATGGGAACGGTATCGTAAGACAGATGAATCTTGCTCATTTTAATTGCTTCTTCATTTTCTAGCACTGTCACGACCATTTTCTTAGCATGCAAGCAAAATAAGTGACTCATCTAGAGTATGTGCTTCCATATTTCTTATCAGTTCTGAGACTCGATAAGAATCGAAGTGAGTTCCATTAGAAACAATCATTATGTTTTTTTAAAAAAAATGTAACGCTACTGTTTGCTGTTCAGACAAACTCATTAAAAATAAAAACTTAAAGAATTATCTTGTGCATCATAGAGAATAGTTTTAAAATGTTTAAATTTAATAGGAAATAATTAATTTTCCATTTCACATCCACATACTAAACAATAAAGCAAAGGACGATCTTCATTTCCGTTCCAAGTGAAATCAAATCTTCAAAAACTTTCAATTGTTTTCATCACACATGGTTATTCAAAATGATACATCCGATTTCAAAATTCCCTATTTTCAAAAGTAAACGACACAAAATGATAAGTACTTCGTGAATACAAAAGAAAACTGTGAAAGTTTTATACTGTGAACAAAATAGATGGCCCAAGTGTGTTCGTGAAGCTATTTCTCGAAAGCTGTATTAGTAGCTTTTACGGAGTTATCTCGTAGTTGGATTGGTCGCAGTCGACCAGATGGCTTGATGTTACACAGCTGGCCATCTACGTCACCAGATATGGGGCCCATGCAATTTATTCCCTTAGGAATTTGGAAGGGTAAAGTGCATGCGAATTAGTGTATGTGTTTTGGATTAACATTTTACGTGTAATTAAAGAAGTTATATCGAAAACTTATTAAAAAACTTCTATATTTTCCCTTTGCATTCATGTACGAGTATATTACTTATCATTCCATGTTTTGATAATATGTAATTTCGAAATCGGATTAATAATTTTGAATAACCCTGTATTTTATAACTTTCATTCCGAATTAAATTACATTCATTATGATCAACTCCCACAGACTACTACTTACAGACAGCGGAATGACATAGATTGAAATGAAAAAATTTTAACATTGAAAATCACACCGATGCTTGTGTTCTTAGTTTATAGGAAGCCTTTTTTAGCTCATTATTTACTATTTAGTGATTTTTTTTTTATATAAATAGTAATATAAAAAAAATCTTTTTAAGTCGATTCCTACTTACAGGTCAACAAAGAAATTTTTTATTTTAGTTACTTTTTATTAAATAATTGCAACTAATATAAATATGTATATACATATGACAGAATCACAATTTTAAGTTGCAAAATAAATTCATCTGGTAAATTAAATGGTTGGAATGCAGTTTAGACCAACCAGCCTTGGCGACAGGAATTATTTGGCGGTATTTTGCCAAATGTGGCTACCCTGGACCGCTTCGTGGACCAAAAAAAAAAAAAAAAAACTCTCTAAGTTTGGCAATTTTTGAAATCGCGCCAACTGGTAGGATTCAACTGCATTTTCACCAACTAAATATAATTAATATTTGAAAAAACTGTAATAACATCGAGTGTCATCCACTACGAGTCTTAAAAAATGTATCTGATCTTGAGTGGATGAATAAAAAGTATTTTATTAACGATTGAAAATTTGAACAATATATATATAGGGAGAGTGGGAGCTAATAGTAGGAATTTAATGAAAAGGAACCAAAAAGTTATCAGTTTGAAACGAAATCTGTATCTTTTTTTGACGGGAAAACTGACAAGAAAAACGAGTAAATATATTAGCCACCCATGGGTCTATTGTTTTAGGTAGGGTATATATTGTTGTCTTGGACCACTTCATGTATCTAATCACTTTTCAATTTTTGAATATGTAAATTAGATTTTTTTATGACCATGGTTTGCTATGGGGAAGGGGTGTGTTGATGAAACCGTCAATTCCCCATAATTTCCTTTCAGATCGTGTGCGGAATGCAAGCAACTTTTCTGTCGTTCCGGAGAGCTGTTACATTAAACATTCCACTTTAGTTACACAAAACTGTTTCATTAAATTAATTAGCCACACCGAAAACGGACTGCACTCCACGTAAAAGAAACTTAAAATGTTGGAGATTTTAAATAACACTTATTTTAATGCAAACAGAAACATCTTCAATCATTACAACAATCGACCGACTGAATAATTTATAGAACAAACACATAATAATAATGTTTTTGTTGCCAATCGTACAGGAGCAAATCTGTACTATAATCATTGAAGCAAACGACTTTTTCGTAATATTTACTTTTGATTTTTTTTAGAGGCAAATAACTATTCATTTATTTCAAACTTAACATTTACAAATTTAAAACTTAAGTGAGGGGAGAAAAGATCGTTTGCTTCTTTTCTTCAAATCTTCTTACAGCTCCGCAGTCAAAATGACGTCAAAAATGACGTAGGAAGCCGCCACATTGCTTCCTGATTTTACGGTTCAATCCATAAACTTAATGTTAAATTTTTCTATTTCTTTTACATTATACTTAATGGTTTTGGCTCTAATGTTAAATACAAGCGTTTGGCGATTTTCACTATTAACTGGGATATTATTCAAATATCTAATTAATACAGTTCTATCCATAGGCTTAATGTTAAATTTTTCTTTATGTTTTTATATTCAATTTAACAATTTAGTTTCCTTTCAATTTAAGTACATTTAGCTTGAAATATATTGAATTTAACAGGGTGTATATCGTTTGCTTTAATTTTAATTGCGTGCAGCTTATATTATTTACGTCAATCTAAATAAAAAAATGCGATTGGCTG
>BMAW01101771.1:0-21310 GCA_019974015.1 Nephila pilipes | reverse complement strand
ATTGCATTGCGCCAACCGAATGGTATTTTTAGCCATTCATAAAATCCCCTATTAGTAACAAATGCAAGCTTCTCAGTATCATCTGAATGTATTAGTAAACTGCTGTTTGTAGAAAATGCAACACCATGAAGGAATCATCAGAATCAAATGAAATTCGCAGCAAATGTCAATTATAGGATATTATGCAAATTAATAAAGTTTCAGAGCCATCGCGCGTGCGCGGCGCGCGCAGCGCCCTCTGAATTGATGCTGAAAGCGTATAAATAAAGTGCTGTAGCGGGACGTTGAAAAAAGTCTATGATTATTTGTTAGTGGCAAACGTTTAGTGAGACCTGAGTATGCCTCCACGACGGAAGAATAAGAAATTCAAGCAACTTACGGAGTTTGAACGAGGGAGGATAATCGGCCTTCGAGAAGGAGGATTTTTCTATCGCGCAATAGCAGCTCGTATGCAGCGGAACAGTTCCACAGTGATGCGAGTTTGGAAGCAGTGGACCGACGAGCACCGAACAACTCGAAAAACAGGCACTGGACGACAGAAGGTGACGTCAGAGCGCGATGATCGACACCTGCTCCGCATGGCGGTGAATGATCGCACAGCTTCCTCCAGGCAGCTGGCAGCACGTTGGTCTACTGCTACAGGTGTACAATTGTCGGCTTCGTCAATTCGTCGTCGTCTGCTGCGCCGTGGATTGCGTGCAAGGGTGCCTTTATACAGGATTCCCCTCACGGCGAATCATCGACGGCTGCGTCGGCAGTGGGCTCTTGAGCACAGAGACAGGCGAGCTGATTGGCACCAAGTTGTCTTTTCAGATGAATCACGCTTCAATTTGTGGACCCATGATGGCCGTGTTCGTGTTAGACGTTATGCCGGTCAACGCTGCCTTCCTGAGTGTATTATTGAACGACATAGTGGTCGAACACCCGGAGTTATGGTCTGGGGTGCGATTTCGTATCATGGACGATCCAATTTGATACGAATTGAGGGTAATCTCAATAGCAACAGGTACGTCCGTGAAGTGCTACAGCCCGAAGTCGTTCCTTTCCTTCAAGGCATCCCTGGAGCTATCTTTCAGCAGGATAATGCACGCCCACATGTTGCGCGGACTGTTCGAGACTTCTGTTCAGTACAACGCATGCAACTTCTTCCTTGGCCTGCTTATTCACCGGATATGTCGCCTATTGAGCACGTGTGGGATATGGTTGGTCGGCGTCTCGCTCGTGATCCGCGTCCTGCAGTTTCCAAAGACGAACTTTGGTTGCGCATACAAGCGATATGGAATTCTCTTCCTCAAGCAGATATTCAACATCTGTTTGACTCCATGCCACGTCGTATAGCAGCACTTATTGCAGCGCATGGTGGCTGCACCAAATACTGATTTCGGACGCTTAATTTGTTTCTTTTGTTTTGAAAATTTCATCATTTATTTGTATCAGTACAAGTCGTTTCTGCATTAAATTTCATTTGATTCTGATGATTCTTTCATGGTGTTGCATTTTCTACAAACAGCAGTATATTTGTAGTCCATAAACAAATATTAATTATTTAACCTGTGATTTTTTTTGTCATAAATTTCTATTAGATTATATCTATAAGTATGGGGTGTTACTTTTCAATGTTTTAATTTCAGTTCGAGCATATCCTTTATTTTTTCCCCCTTTTATTCTAAGGAACAGTCAGATGCATTATTTATTCAAACGAGAGGTTGGGATCTAATGCTCCATTGTGGTGAAAGTGAGAGACCACTGAGGAAACATGCAGCGACTTGTTCCTTAACTTTTGGCCTGTCTGACGTACGGTTCCAGATTCACCAACTACAGTTTATCTACATATGTTTTTTCTGCACAATGATGTGATATAATATATATATATATATATATATATATATATATATGTGTGTGTGTGTGTATTAACTTCTGTATTTCGTAACGTTCTTTGGGGAAAATTTCTATAATCTCAAAGGGGGTCCGAAGAACTCGGATCGGAGTTTTAAGCCGAAACAAACTGAGTGCGTTGTATTGTCGAGTTTGTATTTATTGGTAGATTTACGTATTTTGTTATACTGTTATACATTTTTTTCCTTCTAAAAGGAGGTTGCTCTGTTTCGCTTGATACATAATATGTTTTTTTCATCGATATTTCTTTTTGGGTGTTCCTCGTCTAGAAGCTGTTTAATATGCAGATCCTCTTGTTTTGTTTCATTTTGACACGAATTAAAAGTTCGAAAGGTGTGAACATTATGCTGCGTGTGGTAGTGCTATTTCAAATTAGTTGCAATAGCGGTACATACTTAAACTATTTATATGCTTCTTTGATACTAGGTTGGTTAAAGCTGAAATAATTGTTCCATGAATGAGCTCAACCTGACCATTAACACGCGGAACTCCTTTTTCCATGAAAATGTGTTTAACCAACTGGTTTTTGTAATAACAAATTCGGAAGATGAACTAACGTCGTCTGTGTGATGATTTTTGAAGGGTTGCCAAGTACAGTTTATAGCAGGGATAATTTTTCAAAAACATCTCTTAAAGATGTAGATTTTACGGGATAGATTCATACAAATTTGCAAAAAGGGTATCAACTACTGTAAAAAGATACGTATAACATTTTTTGAGCAAGACAAATGTCCTACAAAGTCGAAATGGTAACATTCAAGGGGGCGAAATCACCTTTTGGAATTGGATGAAGGAATCCTTCTTGCTTACCAGATTTCCATGATGATAAGATACAAGGGATATGATCTGAAACGGTTTCTTGTATTACTTTCTTGAGTTGAGACGTGTAAAATTTACGAGAAAATTGATTTCGGTTCTTGCGGAGCAAAATGACCTCCTGAATGAGCATCAAATACTACCTCTTTTTGCACTGTTTATGGGGCTATTAAAAGTCCTGTATCTTTATAGAGTTTATAGAATTTTATTTTATAGGAAAAATTCCTCGAAAGGTTTAGATTGAATTATTGATTTATTTTAGATAAGAATTAATCTTCATCTTGAGCATTTTTTTTTTTTGTCTTCAGAGTCACATTTGAGGAAATTAAAAGAATGGGATAGCCACTCAGAGTGTCAAAGTATTTCATATATCTACCCGGTCTATGAAACATTTCGTAATTAAAGTCTTCTTACACCAATGCCAATCGAGCGATATTAAAGATGTTTTTGTACATCATTTTTCTTGGAACGTATCACAATCTGATACAATTTTAAATTTAGTTCCTAATAAGTAGTTTTGAAATTTCTTAATTGCTTTGAGGAGTGCTCCAAACTCGTAATATGATATTTTTCTTGATGAACTTTAGTTTTGCAACTAAAATAATGAATGGGGTGAAATTCTCCCTCATCCGATTTTTGCAAATGCACAGCACCAAAACCTACAGAACTCGTGTCTTTCTCATGCAGTTCTAATAGATATCCTTGTTGCTAAATGAGAAGAACAAAGTTTTATGAAAAAATGTTTTTGAGTGCTTGGAAAGCTGCTATTGGTTCAGGGCCAAATTTAAATTTGATATATTCTCAAAGGAACTCAATTAATGGTCTAGCAGTCAGAGCATAATTAGGAATAAATTTTCTGAAATAAACTTTTAATCTAAGGAAGTTTTGAATTTGTTTAAGAGTGTAGGTTGTGAAAATTTTAAATAGGTTGCGTTTTGGAAAATGAGGGTTTAACTCTTGCAACTTTTGATGATGCCTCTAAGATAGACTGTGGGTTTCAGCCAAATTTTCGGGTGTCAGAATATACATATCTAAAGCTTTGTATATGCTCTATATGCTCATACCTATTATATACTGCTCTCCTATATATCTTACTCTCTTCAATTAGTTTAAACTTGGAAGTAGGCAAAATTCATGTCCAGTTCTGGCATGCAGATTGCTGAAAACAACAGAATGGTACTTATAAAATGTGTGTGATCTCAGGTATACAAGATCATTCTTCAGATTTAAAATCTTCTTCAGGATTATTGATAGAAGTTGTTTATTGTATTTTATCTTAAAGAAATAGGACGAGGTTTATTTGAGCGCATGTAATTCAGATATTAGCCAGTTGGGAGGACGGCCTTGGATAGCACCTCCGTTTCAGAATCAGTGCAGTGCCGCTGGGAGACTTTGGACCTCGAGCTATATTGATGTACAGCAATTGTTCACACAGTGGATGTTTGGTGATGTTTGAAGCAAGCGATAGCTGGCGATCATGGCCTGATCATAGATAACATCCTTACCACAGAAAATTGCAGGTTCAATCGTTAAGATAAGTCACAAATGTTTGAATATTGGGAAGTGACTCATATCATGTTTCTTACAATTTCCATGATCTTTGAAAGTTTCAGAGTTTAATTTAGTGGTTGCTATAAGATTATCTTCAAAGCATTATTATTTTTCATAGAATGGTGATTTTGTAATTTTTCTTCCAGTTCAATAAGATCTTGATTACTTCTTGATGCAGCAACTTCTCACCACCCAGCATCTGATAATAGCTCCAGTGCTTAAGGATGGCGCTCGTAGTAAACCGTGCTGAGTCTTTCTAGAATTTTGCAGACCTTTGGCCAGGCAATCTTATTAAATTTGGGGTGATCGGATGACAGCTGGGTTATCAGGTTGGGTAAAGAATCGTTTTGTAGTTTGTGTTTGAATGGAAAAACCAGTTTCGTGTTCTGACAAACATTATTTTTAATGGTGTTAAACACCCATTGTAGAGGCAATGATTGAAGGTATTGCCCCGGACTCTTGTCCATCAAAGCAGCTTGTTGTTGTCAGGTGGTTTGCCAGTTCATGTAGTCTCCTGGCTTCCAAGTGTGCATGGTGCTTCAATTTGAATACCAGCAGGCCATTTATTTTTGGAAATGTGGTGAGTGACAAAGTGCAATGAAGATCATTAAGCTCATTTGAGGTTGGATGGCCTGGATATCCATATGGAGTGTATTTGCAAAGGTTTTGATGAAGTGAAAAGGTTTTCAAGTGGTGGGTGCTTTCGATGGAGACAATTAAAGAGCTTAGCAGCAGTCAGGTGGTTCAGGCTGTTTATAACTGTGCCTCCATGAAAGTTTCAGAAAAAGAAAAATTTGGGGGAAAAAGGTTGGAAGGCGTTGTAGCAGTTATCACCCTAAAGGTAGTTAACAAACCTGTCTTGATTAGATAAAAATTACAAAAATCTTTGTTTCAATGTGTCTCAGGTTATTAGTTGATCCAATATTTGTATAAAATAGTTAGGAGAAAGTATATTTAGATTTCGATAAAAATCTTTCAATATATGCAATTTATCTTCAAGAGTAAGATCAGTGGCTTCCAAGGTTGTTGGGCTTGATCAGCACCAGACCTTTGATTCTAGCTCTTGACTTAACATAATTTTCCTCTTTGGTTTAGATTAAGTTAGATGAAGTTTTTCAAATCGTATACAGTTGTTTTATTTCAATTTTACTCTATTTTGGAACAGAAAGATCACAATCTCAATATTTTGATTGCAGTTTACAGATTATAAATTTTAAACAGACAGCATAATTTGTGTGCTTGTTTTGCCATGTTTATATGATTATGTTTTACTTTGGCCATTAAGTTCATTGTATCTAGTCATGCCTTGTGACATTATAAAGTAGTCAATTAGTGTGTCTGTAGTAAATGTTTTTCGTCTGATTCTTATCTTCTCTAGTGTACATCTGATCATCCTCCCAGATGTGAAACAACATTTTTCAATTTTTATTCATCAGCCTGCTTTGTCAGGGTGATACAGTCGTTCAGCTTTTCCCGATCTTTTTGTTGTTATTTTCAAAGAATTTTCTTCTTCTTTTTCCTAAAGTCTTTTGTTGCAATCATCTTGACTCAAACAACTTTCTCAATCTCGAACACTACTGATCCATCAACAATCAGCCTCTCAGAAAACCTTTTTCAGCCATCAAAAACAACACTTTCACAGTCAGATCGACTTGATTTTGACGTTTCAGGCAATTGCTCTGGAAGACCTGGTTGCAGTTTGCTACGGGCATATCTCTGGGTTGAGTCTCAGGATGTCGATCACGTGTTCAGATATCTGGGTACAAGGCAGTGCATTTTGGATTTTAAAGGCACATTATAAGTATTACGTTTTTAATTAACTGTATTATGGCTTGTTTTTCATTTCAAGGGCATGTTAGATTATATTTCCTTAATTCAGTCATTTTGTCATGTACGAATAGGTTTCGTAGCTAACTTTCTTTGTCTTCAGTATTAAATGATATTTCGATTTATTTGTTAGTACAGTTATTTCAAAATGTTTCCAAATTATAAGAGTTGTAAGGTTATTCGATGAATAAAGTTGATATAACAATGCAAATTCATTTTATTGATTTTGGGATAACTTCTCATTCAAAGCACATACTTTCCACGATCTACGTAGAAACAGCCCACAAATCTTAACCTTATATATCAATTTATTATCAAATTATTTTTGGGCAACAGGAGCATTATCAAATTTTGAAATATCATAACTACAAATGATGGGCTAAAAATTTAATATATTTTATACATAATTTAATGCTCTTAATCTTATTTATTTTCATTCAATTTGTTCTAATTTTATTTGAGAAATGGACCTTGAAGATTCCCAGGTGTAAGAATGAATTGCAAACTAGTTGCGTGTAAGTTATAAATTATTAAAATTAATTTCTTAATACGGATGGTGTTGACAATTGTTACTTTTAAACAAGTTATTTCTTTAAAACTGCATCATGGATTCAATGCATGAATAACAATGACTAACATCGAGAAGGAGAAATTGAATTCAATTATATTTTCATTTTCTTAACGTATCAGTATATAGATTCGAAATGGATGATTAAAATGTAAGGAGAAAGGATTAACAATTCAATAAAATTGGAAGTTGATTTAATATTTAAAGTAAATCTATATATTAATTTCTATTCGTTGTATCTTTCTTTCCTTTTATTTTGTTTTCGATGTTCAATTACTTTTACCTATATGCTTATTAATCATTATCCTTTTCGTTAATATTTCAATAATGAATTTTCTGCATTACGTTTTCATACTGAGCTCAGTCATTATTTTCACTATTCTTTTTTCATTCAGAATTATTTCATGTATTTCTAGAAATTTTCTTCGTTTTTTTTTTTTTTCACACACACACACACACAATTCCCACTTAAAAAATAATGAAATAAAAGGTGTCGTTCTTGTTGCTGGTAAAACAGGTTTCGTAAGAGGTAGAATAGTAAGTATTTCAGGCTTGTATTCACCAAAGGATACTGGGGTTAATACTTATTAGAAATACTCTTGTCTTAGAACCTTCATGTGTTTGTGAAGCCCGCTCGACCCGGGCGTCATCTTGTGCAATCACTAGATTCAATTATTAAACACTACGACACAAATAATTCAAGGAACACTAAAACAATCTTTAAGCAATTTATTAACATATATTTACTATGACAACAGCTCCCTATGCTCTCCAGGGTAAGCTTTCTAATACCTTAGTTCAACCCACCAATAGTAATCTAACAGACTCTTACCATTAATCCTTCCTCGACTGCAACTCAGACTCTGGATCAACTGTTGAAAACAGTAGGAAATATACTTCTAGCAACAATCTTTACTCGAACCCTCTATTTCCTCTTTTCTATCACTTCAGCTTCACTTCTCCTACAGCCTCTCTTTCAGCCACTCTTGCTACTTTCAGTCGGAGTTTATATATTTCCTAACTCAACCACTTCACTTCATTTCTAACTGCTTTACATAATAACTTTACGTATCACGTTTCATTTTTGGTTGGGCAAAGGTTGTTTAGCCAAAGCAATCACAATCTCAATTAAAAGTCCCCAAGGTTAGTGAAGAGAAACCGCGAATAGCCCAATGTCTTTTGTTATGATGGAGAAATTAATGGAAAAAGTAAAAATTTATGTTTAATCAAAATAACTAAATCTTTGTTCTTAGCTTTTATTACTAAAATTGGGATACAGTTAACGTCGTATATCTTGAACAATCTAAACTCTAAAAAAGAGGCGCTGTTAACCATTATGGCTTTCCTTTTCCGTAATGATTTTTTGAAAATATTTGACCTTTTAATAATAATGCAGATCTCGAAAAAGACATTGAAACGTAACCTAACGAAGTAAAATCCCAGTAATTATTATGTTAATATAATAGCTAGTGAAAAAATGCATTTCAGATAGTTTGATTGAGAAGAATGTACAGAAATTTTAGACATTCATATATCTTTTTGAAAATATTCTTGCTTGAAATAATTTTAAAAGTTATAACTACAAAATTTTTAACATATGTAACATCTAATTCGTTCTAAATCTTAACTGCTGAAATACCGTTTTCGATAACCATTCTTATTTCGAGATTCCATCATTTGGGTTTGCAATGTTCAATGAATAAGAAAAGATTCTTCGGAATTTTTTGTTCACTTTCTTATTTTCTTTTCCAAATCTAAAGTATTCCTAATGCCTAAGTTTTCCACTCAAATGAACAAAAGTTCATATATCAAAGCTTCAGATGTCTTTATTATAAATTTTATTTACCTGTGTAAGTGATCCACTCGTATAAAATTTTGATGAAAAGAGTAATAAGTCTTCTATACAATATCATTTATTTATGTGTAATATTCGAATTTCTACACCAATTCTTTAAATTTAATTTTCAATTGAGTAATTTAACTGTTTTAACTGTATTTATTTCCTTTTCTCTCGTGCTGTGTAAAAATACTACACTTTACTCTATCCACAACAGATTGAAAAAAATTAATCAGAATTACTGTTCTTAAAACAAAATGTTTAGTGCTTGCGTGTTTCGTATAGACCTCTTTCGTTTTATTGAACTTCGGTGAGATATCTTGGACCTTCAGCTGTGATCTGATTACAACCATCTCGTTACACTACTCCCGAAACATGCTTGCAGGCCATTGTCTATACTTTAATATTACGTTCTACTGCTTGCATGTGAGATGGAATCTCGATTTCTTTCAAAACGCTTATGTCTGTTTCATCAATTTTATTCTGCTTCTCCATTTTTAAATTTGAAATGAGTGTTGGCTATATTAGAGTGGCCATTCAATGAGATTTATATAATATGATGCCTTAATAGTGACTTTTGAAAATATATACTTTCTTAAATCACTATCATGAATATTTTTTCTTTTCATTTGGATTACATTAATATTAATCAAACGACGTCTGATTCCTGTAGTCAAACAACGTCTCTAAAGAGAATGGTTTCCAGATAGGCCACTGTTTGTAAATGGTAATGGACTAGAACTATCAAAGTAAGTGTGTCCTATTTTAAATGTTTCTATTTTGAATTATCTTTAAAAAGTTCTTAGATTCAAATGTTACTGATGGATATTGTTTTCTCTTTACATAAAAGCAGTACGCAGAATAAACACATAAAACAAGGCAAGTCATTTTACACGTTACAGATTTTTTGGTTTCGAAAACACTAAGTCTATTAAAAATGCCTCAGGTGTTAAAGAGAGACACATGTCTCACAGATATTTCTAGTCATTGCTTAAGTTATTTGTATCAACATTCCGCAGTTTATATCTGATATTTTAAAAATGAAACCATTGGGATATCTTTACCATTTTAAGGATATTCATTTTACCATTATTTATCATGATGTGAAATCCCTATATAACGGAGAGAACAATTAAATTATTTTGATGAACTGCTAATTTGTAAATATATATATATATATAAGGTATAAAATTTTTATTGTATTATTTCAATACAGTACCATTCATGTTATTGCATTTATTTTGTATAACGGAGTCATTTTCTTTAGGTAACTTTTAAGGCCGTAAAGGCACGGATTAACCGCCAGTATTACTGAAGAATTTTGAACAATCGTTCTCAATGAATGTCGAATGTAGTCGTTCTCAACTTTATCAATGATAGATTTGTTTACCTGCTCTCGATCTTCATTTTCAATCAATGGAGATCGAGAGCAGGTATTTTAGAGGATTTTAATATTGCAAGTACTTATCACCCGACTACAAATGAAGATAAGGTTCATATGCCACCGATATCTAATTTAACTAAGTTTAAGTTCAGACGTAACATAAGTAGACAAATAAACGTAGCGTAAACAGAATAAGTACGGCTGGGTTTCACAAACCTAAGTTAATTAATTTGGCATTGGTATATTATTGCAAATTGTTACTAAATTTGTTCAAAAACACACATTTCCAGAAATGAAAAATGTCGGTTCAGTAGTTGTTTGACTTGTTTAACCGTCATAAAAACTGACTTAAGCTTCAGGCATGGCAATGAAAGAAACCTCAATGAAAGAAAACTCAGTGGCGCAACTATGCATTTGGACTAAATACTAATACGAAGGAAACCACTTTTTATGAAATACTGCGTAATTCTATAGGAGTTTCTACTCGATTGCCAAAAAAATGCGTCTCTATTTTTCTATCATTGTTGTGATGATTTTCAACTTTGCAATAATGAAACTCAGTAAGATAATTACTAAGATTTATTGAAACACACATTTTGATAAAAACCATTTTCTCCACCCATTTCTCTCTGATCCAAGATCGTTTCTTGAGCTACCAAGTAGGCATCTATCACTTAATTTGTTCATTCATTAGCTTATCCTTACTTCATTATCCAATAACTATCCATAACCATCAACAAAGATATTTTTTCGCGTTTGGAGGGTCATCGATCGAACGTATAAAATTATTTATTTTTGTTTTATAAATTAACTTTTATAGAACTCAATAAATAACATGTGTAAAAAAGTAAGCATAATTAAACTTGTAAAGCAGTGTGATCCCAAACTTGAATTCTGTTTCTGAAATGATTAAATTTTTTAAAAAAGGAAGAAGATTTACATATAGTTCTTCTATTTGAAGAATAAAATCCAATGTACATGTAACATTTTTATTTTAATAAGTTTATTGAATTAATTCATTCAAAAACATATTTTAAATAACTTAACTACTAAATGTTAAACATGATACTATATTTTTTTCTAAAGGTGATGAAATCAGACATTAGTATGGAAAGCGTAATATGATACTTATACGCCATAAAATAAAAAATACCAGATTTTCTCTTCACAGTCAAAGTTTATTGAATGAGTCTTTCTAATAAATGAATAATTTTTCATTATATAAGTTCTTTTCTATTTTTTTTTTTTACAGAAAATTGAAGTATTCCTTCGTATTGAAGGATATAACAGAAGAAGTAGAATCGGTAAGTATTTCTCAGTCTATGAAAGTTAAGAAGTGATTAAATAATATTCAAAACATGATGATTACATTTTTTCTTAAGCATCAGATTTCAAATGCACAGCTCTAAATATAACTTTTTGAATTATTTTTATTTGTAAATCTTTTCTTCAGTAATTCATTTTATTTTATTCTCTAGCCAAAGCTGCCTAATAGGTAAGTCATTAAAAGCCAATTTTCAAAACTTATCATTTTTTCTTTTACGATACTTAAATATTTCTTCCTACTTATCAAAAATAAATATAAATATTTCAAGTTATTTTACTCAGATGTAATACCTAAAACATTGTAACCTCATGCTGAGGAGTTCTGTACGTGGATCAACATATTTTAATTGTGTAAAATGTAATATTAAATTTCAAGTAGAATTATATATACTTAATCAATATATTTAAAATGTCGCATCAATTATTTTAAAAATAATTCTATACTTTGCTATTTAGTAAATATAGTTTTGCTTCTGATCTTCTATTTAACTTACACACACACAAACAATATGTGCATGTGTATGCACACGCTTGTGTTTGATGAATATACGTTATCACTTTATTCTTCATTTAGTTTCACTTACATTTTAACGATTTTGCTCTTCTTAACTTAAGATTTAAGGCGAATCAAATTTTAACGACCAACCAGCTCCCGAAAATTTACTACAATATAGAAATTTTGGTTTTCATCGCAACTTTAGTTTGGTTCTCCACATCTCCTCGCAAGTTAGACCACGCACCTACCAATAAATTGTTTCGATATATATTCTTTATGTACTTTCTCGAGATTACCACTTCAATAAAGAAATTTTATTGTAACATTAATAATGGGGAACGCCAACAGATGCTAGGAATTGTAGCACTCATAGAAATTATTGGCACAGAAATGTGAAGTTTCAGCAAAAAAAGTCTTGATGGGTTTTGTACCTGAGCAGATAGAGGAATTCTAGAAATGTTGTTAATTCAGCAATCAAAACGGGTTCCTGGTACTACCACAACACGTACGATTCATTGGAATTGAAGTTTTATAAATCGAGGATGGATTGTAATTTGTTCGTGAGATATTGGCTGGGGGCTAAATAGAGTAATTAAACGAAAAATAAATTATAAAAGAAGGCAATAGCGGGGTTTCATCGTATATATATATATATATAAGTGTGTGCGTGCGTGTGTGTGTATGGGTGTAATTATGTAATTATGAACTAAAGTAATTTCTAACTGTTTTTCTTAGCTCCACATCTTTTCTACCATTTGTAACTATGCTAATTCCCTCTTTAAAATCGTGAGTGTTATGTTAATTTCATGAGCACCTTTCGATAGATCAAGGAATAAAATATATGTAGTTCTTCGTTCTTCTCGGGCTTAATCGCCACCATTAGTTTTTTTCTGCTCTTATACACTCTTTTTATCTGCTAAAATTTGTTGAATGGCTAGCGCACTGTTTATTCGACATGGTTGGATAACATATTTTCTTCAATAAACCTATACCATCTGAAATAAATAAATAACATCATCAAAAGATATTTAAGCGATTACCTTCTTTTTAAGACAATATCTATCAATTAACATTTGAGAAATTCTCATATAAATAAAGATACGCATATAATAAGTACGATATTTAATAAAAATATAACAGCAATTACTTTTGGAGATTTAACAGCGATATCACTTTTCACTACGGTATATAATTTTCTGTGTAACCATTTAAGATTGTTTTCAAAATTAATTTTTAAGAATCTAAAACATAGATATTCAAATGTTTTTGTGGTATAGTTAAATGTTGAAAAAGTGATTTAGATATTTAAATGTTTTGTGATATTTTTAAATGAAAAAACATTGCAGTTTTGTTATTTTTCGTTGTTGCTTTGCCAAGCTCGGAATAACTTTTAAAAATGATAAAATTAACAAACATCTTTTGATCATTGTTACATTTTAATGCTTTTCGATACGATACTTAATATAAATTTTCTTTCCTCGTTTACAGATAATCTTGACTCCATTGTCTCTTCTACGCTAACTTTATTTGTACATAAGAGAAGAGACTCTTCTAATAAACTTTTTCTTTGTTGTAGAGATACTATCATTATTAATGCTTTTACAGAGAACACAGAATTGAATGTGCTGAAGCATAATCGGTTGTACGATGTAAGTTCAACTTCTGAAAATATTTTCGAAAACATTATACAGTATATTTATACATTATATAGTTAAAGTGACTCTACAAAACTTCTAGAACTTCATCCCTTCTAGAACTTGATTTACAAAATGAATTTTGATAAAACTTGGCACATACTTTATATGGACCATGGGAAAGCGACTTCTGCAATAAAAAATATTTCAAATTCTGACGACCAGAGAGAATCGTGTCCCCTTAAGAAACAAAAAAACTGTTACAATCATTAAAATTTTATTCAATTAAAAAACGAGCTTAACATTGAGAACAATTACATGTTAAAAGCGCATTATAACCTCAGTTCAGTAACGCGAAGAAACTTTCGAAGGATTCCAGCAACATGACTAATAATGTTGTTTTTAACTTCAGTAAAATCCTATTCCTCCTCCATAAACATGGTGTTTTACGAATCCCCACAACCAGAAATCACAAGTACTTATATCGGGTGAACTAAGTTGCCAGATATCCAAAACAGCTATAGATATTATACGATTCTCGCCAAAATTTGCTAGTTAGCAAAGTTCTTTGACTTATCAATGGCGACCTTTAGAAACAACCAAATTCGAAAAAAATACTCAATTAGATGACTTTATGCAGTTTATGATAGATAGAATTTTCTTTTCTCTTGTTTTTTCTTCGAATTTTTAAAATGAATCTGAAATTGCTCGCAGAAATAGAAATTGAGAATTTGAGGAAAGATTTAGATGAAGAAAATTTTGTTGATAAACACCCAAAAAAATCTTATGGTGACTTTGCTGAATGAGAAAAAGAAAAATTAACCACTTCGATGCAAAAAATTGTGGCAGATTACCACAAACACGTGGAATATGTTGATTTAGGAGACCGCAGGGCATCCACCTATACTTTTGGTAAGCAAACTAGGAAATTGATAAAAATTTATTCTTTAGCCTCATCGATATTGTTGTGTTTCTGATATTCAAGTCGTGCCAAACTAAGTTAAAAACTCAGTTTAAAAGATTTTAGAATGAATTTAATAACATCTCTGATATGAAAATTAAATCATAAAATTGCAGTGCCTTCAGTAATAAAAAAATGAAGACAAATGATAATAAATTTTCTCTTAGGCCAATTGACGAAAAGAAAAGAAGAAATTTCACATATTGTGCGGAAAAGAATATACAAAAAAAAAAAGAACTACTATTATCTGTAAGGCATGCAATGTGTTTCTTTGTATTTACCAAACTGTTTCGAAGAATAACATACAATTTAATTAAAAATCTCTTATCAAATAAACCAATGAAAAACAAAAGACTAGAATAAAAAAGTTTAAAACTGATACATTTTTAATAAAAAGAAAATAAAAAAAATAAACAAAAAAGGCTCTTTTAAGAGCCAAAAATTTTAAAAATTAGAATTCACTTTACATTTTTAAAACAGACATTTCAAAAGCTATGTTACAAGAACTTTTAAATTTAAGATATAAGTTTCATTTAAAAACAAAAAAAAATTAATTCTTTTTTTTTTCTTTAAGAGTAAAGATTCATAGAAATATTTGATATAAAAAAGTGTTTCATAATATTTTCAATAGAATGCATAAATAACTGAAGGTTTTGCCTTAATTTGACGTACTTAAGATTTACTCAGCAGCTTTGAAACGTGTTCAATTAAGTTAAAAATTATTTTTTAAATCTCACTTTTGATAATATTTAATCACAAAAGGGCCACGGTAGCTGAGAGTGAGGTCGCAAACTCCTAGCCGGGATTGAGTTGTGAGTTCGAATCTTGTTCAATCGAAACCGGCTGTTAAGCCTGTCTAGTTTCTAAATCCTGATGTTGGTGTGGTGTGGAAGTTTGGTGAGTGGATGCTGCCCTCATTGCTTGACCCTAGTTAAAATTTATGAAGTCCGTCACCAGTAACCTTCCTATTGTTTCAAAATGAGATGTTATTAAAATGTCAAATCAAAATATTTGGAGTATATTGAATAATTGTGCATTAAAAGGATGTTAATTTAAAAAATAAAATGTTTAATAATAATGTTCAAAGTATTGCTCTTAACTTTTTCCTTCTTTTTTATATTTCGTCGAATAATTTTGAAAACATGAGGCATTACTTTAATAACATGGGTTCAATATTGCAATTAAGTAGGTAAGTTGCAATATGACCACAGATAAAGTCTGCACACTAAGCGATGTGATTACACACCTATATGTATATATTGTATATATATAAGCAAGCACCGAATAAATTATTCTAGAAAATATCTTAGTAGTATGGTATAGCTGTCACTTTCTTTGTTATTTGTTTTGTTTGAAAATGTTAATTTACGCAATACACGACTCTAAGTTATGATAAATATGCATTTGAAAGTTTGTAAGTCACTCAATTAATAATGGGAACCAGGAATTCAGAAAAAATCATTATGATATGATACGGCGCCAAATATTAGGATCTTTCTTTCTCGTCAATGATTACTGACTAAAAATCAGTAACCCTTACTATCTCCCCTTTGTAACTAGAAAACTAACCTTACCACATGTCGTGAACTCGAACTTAACAGTGGGGGAAAGAAAAAATTTCCTCATTCTTAAAAGCGCCGACTGGAAAGGATATTTTGACTTAGAATCGGCCGAGTTCTAAAGGTTAAGCGGAAATGACCTGCTATCGAACTAGTTCACTGTACCATGCACTCATGACAGAGCACGTTCTAGGACCTTGAGGAGTGAGAGTTTCAAAGAAAATGGTCCGAGGATAAAGACAGGAGTAAATCCACATCATGCTGTCACGTAATCAGAATGCAGTGGTTGTTGGTGAAAGACATTAGGAGGTGAAACACCTCATATGTGGTAATTTTAATTATTCACACCACCATCTAAAGAAAAGTGCGTTTTAACTGAGTATAATATTTTTCAGGGCCACGCATCATCAACTTCATTTCTCGCTAAAAATCGGGAATCAAAATCAGAATGTGTTTGGTAGTCTTGATGTTGCAATATTTGCACTGCTTGGATATTAATTAGATATCATTTTAAATGGATCGCAGAATTTTTCGTACAGTTGAACACGAAATTGCGAACTCTCGTGAAACTGATCGAGCATTTACTGAAGAATAGCTGGAAGTGGAGACTCTGTCAACCACAGGAGTTGTGACTTCATACGCAACTTGATTCCGCCCTGTTCCTGGCCTAACCCTCTAGTCTTCCTATAAAATGATGATATTCCTGTTGTGTAGCTATTGGAGTATTGCCTTTCCAATGAAAGAATTTTAGCAGTAAAGCTCGATCTTTCTAATGTAAGAACTGATTAAAGATGACAAAACATGTAGAATGATTTTCTGGATCTGACTGCAAGTCTCGAAATATATTTGACTGATTTGCTTGAATAATTTTTGAAAAGTGACAATTGGTGGTGAAATCTTAAATTTTTTATTGAAGTAATCTTTCCGCCATGGTCCATATAACAATTATACCAAGTTTCATCAAAATGCGAGAGGAAGATGAGGATCTACAGAGGTCTACATAGGGTCTCTATCATTATAACCGCCCAGTCTAATTATTTTTTAAATCATTCTTTAGAAAGTGGGATGCAAGAGTTAGTTTGAATTGTTTCTTTTACTATTAGTCATTAATTTTTTTTATCCGTAATCAGTTCTTATTTAAGTGGCAATAGTTAAAAATAATTTTACTTATCATGGAATTACTTTTTAACTCATCTTGAAAAAAAGAACTGCAATTTGGTCAGAATAGTTAATTTTGGAATTTTGAATTATGTAATCTTTATTATTTGAATCTGATTCAGATGAATTGTACGGAAAATCTCGACTACGATAAAAATATTTTTATTTCAATTGTGAAGTTTATTTTCGTGAAATTCTTTACCTCATCTCCGCAACAATAAAATACGATACGCATACATCACGATGATCATTCTTAAGCTATAAATCAAATTGTTGCGCCAAGAATTTATTGTGAAATTATATTTATAAGATATTTATGTAAATTAAAATATCTGTTAAATTTGTGTACAATGCTAAAAATTATTTTCCACTCTTTCTGCAGTATTTAAGACACCTTTAAAGTTAGTTTTTGAAATTCTTCTAACAAGTAATTTCTGATCGAATGGCAATTAAAAAGAATATTATTACTTCCAAAGTTGTCTGAGTGAATTAATAAAGGAATAAAGGAAACAAGTCCTTTCAAAGGAATTATATTTTCAAAAATTATTACGATCACACTAAAAACGTGTTTTAGGATTAAATAAAATATTGAGAAGATTTTTTGATGTTCCTATAATTAAAGTTAAATATTTTACATATAAACGTTGATTTATAATATAACAATTCTAATTTTCGTAGAATTATCTCTTAAAATTTAAGAAACAGCATGAAAAAAAATCTTTAATCGTATTTCAGTTTGCATTTGTAGCTCAAATTTGTGATGTTACACACATTTTACATATAAGAAAATTGCGTTTATCTCAAAATAATGTCCGCATGTGCTTGAAATTCATGTTCATTCCTATATACGTCCTTTTAGACGGAGGAGCTCTTCAGCTACATCGGTGGTCTGATGGGTTGCTGGCTGGGGATATCGGTGTGGGCGTCCGTGAATCTCTTTGAAAACGCCTACAGGAAAATTATTCAAATGAAACGGCAGCTAAGAGAAAAATAGAATATTTCGCTGACAGTTGAGATCTGTAATTTGTGGGAATGATTTGTCTTTTGATTTTTTTGTATAGTTTGTTGTATAGTTTAAAAAAAGACCTGTTAATTCTTTGTGTAGTAAATTTAATTAACGATGTACCAGCGCTATTATGTATCCTTTATACATTTTATTTTCTCCACACATTTATATTTTCTCCACACATTTATATTTTATACACATAAAATTCAGCAGTCCATAATGATACATTGTACACTGTGGGTTGTGTTTTAAGAATTATTATCTACTTTCTCACTATGTTACAGATGTCTACTATCTGCTGCAAAGGCGCCTTAACCACAGTGCTTAGGCTCGCATGCTTTAACACAATGCCCTGTGTCGCTGCGTTGAGATGCAAGAACTTGACATCCATAAATATAAAAAATTTAAAGATTCAAAAATTAAAGTATATAAAAGAAATAATAATTAAATATAGTATGGAATGTTTAAGAAATAACAATACTTGATATTATATATAGAGATATATAATATCATATATAGATATATGTATTGAAATAAATAAATGTATTAAGTTCCAATATTAAGAACCGTTCTTTTAGTAATAGCTGTTTTAATCTTTTATGTCCCAAGTTACTTTGTTTTATGAATAAAAGTTCGAAATTTTTTTTATTGCATTTATGTATGTCTGAAAAACTTCTCATATTAACTTTTCAAGAGGGTCATAATGTCTTATGTGTTTTTATTTAAATTACAAATTGGAAACTTGTATATATATAAAGTTGTACTTGTAATATTGTCTTGATGACACATTTAATTCCCGTCGCTAAATGGGTTAAATTTACCTGATTTTGTGTGTAAATGTATTACACGAACTCTTCCATCTGATCCATAATACACTGATGTAATCCAAAATACACAGAATCCATGTATTCAACGGCAAAACGTTTTCTTTAATAAAACCATTTGATAAATAATTAAATTATCTTTCTCAAATGTGATCTACATTATAATGTATTTATATAATCTACTTACCATTTTTTCCAAACATTTATGGAACTTTTTTCGTTTCTTGTCAAACACTCTGTCGATTGTCATTTATATCGATGAAAAAGGTTCGGTTTTATGCGTTATCGGCCTCCTTATTCAGAAATAACCTGGAGTCACAGAAAACATGGACATTATCTAAATAACCACTTAGTGGACAAAGCGGGCGACTGCTTAGAATCATTATTCTTTAAAAAGCTATCGATTCCTTACGCTTGTAATTCAAATCAAAATTAAAAATGCACCTATTAATACAGCAGAGAATAATGGTATAATGTACGCTGTGGGTTTTGTTTTTAGAATTATTACCTACCTTCACACTATGTTACAGAATATGTCTACTGTCTGCTGCTTAGGCGTCCTGACCACAGTGTTTATGCGAGCCGACACTAACATGTATACCACCGTTGCCATAATATCAAGCAAGAGTTTGACATCCACAAATATAACAAAAAGCAGAAAGATTATAAGAGAAATGATAATTAAATATAATATGGATTGTTTACGAAATAAGATGACTTGATTACATGAAGAAAATCTAAAATTATTTTTAGAAAAATACAAATTTATTAAGTTTCGATAGACAGAGCAACTATTTAAGTAATAGTTCTTTAATCCTTTATGTGTCCCAAGAAACATTATTTCTTGAAAAAGATATTTGAAACTTTTTTATTGCGTTTATGAATGCCAAAAAATATCTCATAATAAATTACAAAAATGCAGTAATCTTTCTTGTGTTTTTATATAAATTTAAAAAAGGGACTATTTTATAATTATAATATTTTTTCCATGATAAGTCCAGACACAAAATAAAGAGTTAAATTTACCTGATTTTGAATGTAATTTTATAGCGCGAGCTCTTCCATTTGTTCTGTAATACACTTCAGTAATTCTACCATGTATTCAATGACACAAGATGTTACTTAATAAAACCACGATTAAATTATTTTTCTCAAATTCGATTTTGTTACGTATTTATATATTCTATCTTCCATTATTTCCAAACAATTTGCACAAACTTCCTGTTTTGTTTTTTTTTTGTCACCTTTATTAGATAAGAGGTGTTCGCTAATATACATGTACGTAATCAGCCTCCTTATTGAGAAATGACTGGAATAAATAAAACAACGAAAATATGAAACTCACCACTTAGTGGACGTAGAGGGCAACTACTCAGATTCAATACTTTTTAATAGTTACCGTTTCCATATGCTCGTAAGTGAAATCAAAGTTATATAGATCTCTTTTAAGATGATGTTTATCTGATTTTATACCTGTATTCTTTCCTATCGGTCACGATTTTTTGTGACTTCAGATAGTAGAATAGTTAGACTTAAATAAATTTAGGTTGCGTTATGTAGAAAAAAGAAATTGAGATTTCTTATTCACCAGTTGTGGATCATTATGGAATTTATTTTTGCGATGATTTCAGATACACAACATCATGTTTAGAAAGCTAGAAAGCTACAAACAGATGATTCAAATTACAACGGTTTTTGACTCACAGTTTGTCTTGTAGCAGTTAAAAAGTTATGCAATTTTACCAAAATATTAATAATATACAAAATAAAATGAGTAAATGTATAAAGTTAAAAAATAAATACTTGTTTTAAATTATATGATGTATCAATAACATTTCATTATTTTAAATTATATATATATATAATTAATTAATTATTAGATTACTGCGGATGACTTAACAACAAGTCATTTGGTTGACTTGCAGCCTCATCTAGTGAGTAAATAAATCTGAACTAAAACTGTCCTTACACCTGCTTTCTGAAGTCCATCAAAGTGGGTTATTTCAGAAACACATTTCTTCATACCTTCGGAAATAGAAAATTCATTAGGTGCAGACTGTCACTTTTAGAGAACATGAAAACGTTTCATCGTTGCAGTCATAACCGAATTGATCTGACAATTGTTAGTATAGTATGCATGAGACTGGGCTAATTTAGAATAGACCTAGTATAGTATGGTCACTGAATGGGCCATTTAGAATAAACCACCCTGTGGTCTGAACATCACTATTATATTGGTGTTCTGAACAAGTGGTCGAATCCAGTGGTCTACAAGCAAACCGTAGCATGAAACCGGAAAACAATTCGACGGAGACCGAGGTATGGTTGTGCCAAGGACGTCATGCCGAAATAAGAGACAGAAGCATTGCTAGAGCTCACTACTGTGCCGATAATTTCCAATCAAAAGTGCAATGCTTTGTAGTCTGTGATTATGGACATAAATACGTAACCGGAACGAAGTACACCA
>BMAW01101768.1:0-55596 GCA_019974015.1 Nephila pilipes | reverse complement strand
GTGTGACATCACACTCTCTCCCTTTACAAAATGAACGCCCTCTAGAGACAGGCTCTAAGTAGGGAAGTTAACACTACTCACATATTTGAATCTTCATGTCTTTGAATTTTTGTAAGTAATTTTTATATTTTGATTTGTTGATAATTTTTAGAATTATAGATTTTATTTTTGTAGATTTTATTGCTGAACTTTTTTGCATTTTTTAATCATTGAACTCTTTTGTAATTTGGATTTCCCAATTCAGCCTACCAAGAATTATAGATTTTATTTTTATTTTTGTAGATTTTATCGCTGAATTTTTTTGAATCTTTTAATCATTGAACTCTTTTGTTATTTTGATTTCCCAATTCAGCCTACCAAGTCGCAAAGGGGGAAGGTGGTACCATTAAACTAGTTTAACCCCGCTTATTCGGTCTTCAGCCCGATATTGCTTTTTGACTTGCTGGGTTCCATATTTTCGTTTATTTTTCTTTTATTTTTACATTTCTTTCTGGATTTTTGTCTTTTTGGATATTTTAAATTATTCTTTCATAAATTTTCAGTATACACACACACACACACACACACACACACACATATATATATATATATATATAGTTTTGGAATTTTTTTTTTGAAATTTCTGCAAACCTCTCAACATTAACAACATAATTAAAAAAGTACCAGACCTATAGGTATTTCAATTCATATACATACTTAATTCTTAGGAAGTGTTACTAACCACGCGATTGCAATTATTTTTAAAAATAAAATTTTCTTAAGCACTTGAAGTCGACTTTATTTGATTTTCGTCAAAAGTACTTACTTTAATCTTTAAGTTATAAAATTTGACTAAATATGACTACCTCAAAACTTGCAATCTGTTCCACTCTGAAGGCATGGTGTACAGCTTAGTACATATGTGTACAAAATTATATTGAACTTAAATGGATTGATTAAGATAATCCTGCTATAACAAGGGATGAAATGTAATTATTCGTATGTGGAAACCTAAGATTTGTAAAAAAATAAGATATTTTGAAATATGAGTCACAAGTTTCATTTAATTTAGGACGATTGTAGCGGCGATGTTATGACTTTTTGTTCACGAATTATGATGAAAATTTCATATTACAAAAAGGACTGCCTCAATGTATTTAAATGTTGATGAAAGTCAATATTTAACAAAGCAAGGAAATTTCTCCAGTTTTATAGATTGTTCCTACTTTTTACTCATTTTTGATTATTAATTTTTTTCTTATTGACATTAAGCTTCTTTCTACATGATTTTACTGTTGGCAGTGATTAGTTTTAACTCTCTAAATATCAAATATTGTTCATATTTGTACACTGTAATAATCCCCAAAAAATGTCAGTTTCATTTAATATGGATAATAAACAATTAAGAAAAATTCTTAACTCGCAGTATAGCGATCTGAGCTCTTAAGTGCTATGGCTGTTGCCCAACAAATTCTTCATTCGACAATATTTGTTACAGAGACACAATGAAATAAATATTCATGAGAGTCTTGAGTTTTACCATGAGGGTATTTCACAGGAAATTCTGATCACAAGAAGTCATATATACTGACTTGATAACAATAATAATGTTTCAAGGCAGTCCTGGGGACTTTTATCATGGAATAACTTATTCAAAGTTTTATCTCTATGATATACAGAAAGATAGGGAACTCTCTATGTTTTAAGGAGCAACGACAAAAAATGCTGATATTACAGCAGACTACACTTTATTCATTTATGCAACATTACTTCAAATCGTAATCACAATGTAGTTTTACAATTTATTTATTACACTGTCTGTCAGTTTTCATTTCACCCGGAGTCCATTTCTTGTATATTTAAGCTTACAACTCTTCCCCACTCTCGCATTTCTGTTTTTGTCCAATACATTCTAATTTTGATAACGAGTCTTTTAAATAAATTCGTTTTACAGTAACAAACATTTCGAATCTATGTCCCCATTGTAGTCCTTGTACAGCTACATTTTTTTTTTTTTTTTGTTTCAAAAAAATACTAAAAAATTACCGGTTCTATGTTGTACTAAGTTGTTTGTTATCTATTGATGTCTGTTTTTAGATATTGCACACACACAACTATTTACTAATAAGAATCTATAGTAACAGGTCAATTGAAAAGTTCCCGGCCTGACGCATAGATGGCGTTACAAGAATTAAAACCATATGTTTTTTAGTTACCCATCACCCTCAAAAGATGCGTGTATAAATTTGACAGCTGTCGGATCATTAGTTTGTGAATTATAGCATTTTGAGTGAAGCAACTTTTGTTGTGAAAAAAATGGATAAAAAGGAATTTCGAGTGTTGATAAAATATTGCTTTTTGAAGAGAAAAAATACAATTGAAGCAAAAGCTTGGCTTGATGCCGAGTTTCAGGACACTGCCCCTGGAAAATCAACCATCAAGGATTGGTATGCTAAGTTTAGACGTGGTGAAATGAGCACGGTGAACGCAGTGGAGGCCCAAAAGAGGTTGTTACCGAAGAAAACATTAAAAAAATCTACAAAATGATTTTGAATGACCGTAAATTGAAATTGAATGAAATATCAGACACTCTAAAGATATCAACTGAACGAGTACATCATATCATTCGCGAATATTTGGGTATGAGAAAGCTCTGTGCAAAGTGGGTGCCGCGCGAGCTCACTTTTGACCAAAAACAACGACGAGTTGATGATTCGGAGCAGTGTTTGAAGATGATCAAGGGTAATAAACCCGAGTTTTTGCGTCGATATGTGACAATGGATGAAACATGGCTCCATCATTTCACTCCGAAGTCCCATCGAAAGCCATCCGAGTGGACTGCACACGACGAACCCGCTCCAAGGCTTGAGAAAAAGCAACAGTCGGCTGGCAAGGTTATGGCGTCTGTGGTTTGGGATGCGCATGGAATAATTTTCATTGACTACCTTGAAAAAGGAAGGACCATCAACCGCGCCTATTACATAGCGATATTGAACCATTTAAAGGACGAAATCGCCAAAACAAACGCATTTGAAGAAAAAGAAAGTGCTGCTTCCCCAAGACAATGCACCGTGTCACAAGTCAGTGAAAACGATTTCCAAAATCTATGAATTGGGCTTCGAATTGCTTAAAGTAAGAGAGTGAGAAAATCATCGTTTATTACGTAGAAAATAAAAATTACCGTTTTAAAACATTATTTTAGGGATGTAATATTTTAAAAAAAAAGTATAAAATTCCACTTTCAATGTATTTTTTTTACTTCTGGATTTTTTGTTAAATGTTGAATGTGTTTAATATCACTCTATATAGAGTTTATTTTATGTAAAATAAAAATAATGATTGTTTTATTATCTTAAAATTTAGAGCATTATTTTAAAATCATGTAGAACATTTCAATTTCTTAAAATCAAAATACAGTTTTTCAACCTGGATAGGTATCAGCTCGATTAGTTCACCTTAAAGGTATGTATTGATACTGAAAGGGTAATTAGATGAGCAAACATTTATCTTCCTTTTCGTGACTCAGATCAGTAAGCTGCAAAATTATCCAGGACTATTTAATATTCAATATATCAATGTATATTTTTCATATAAGTTAGTATTGTGTACTAGAATATCATTCGTTTAAATGGAACAATTATGAAGTTAGCTCAAACATTTACAAAATTAATAGATGATGGTAAGGGAAAGGGATACTGTATCACAAAGTTATGCTGAAAATTGAACATAGTGATGAAGAACGGCAATTTAAGGATTCCTTTTCTTCTTGTGCTGATAATTCTCTTCACAAATATAAAAATACAGCTCTTTACCTTTCATTATTTTTCTTTCCATTAATAATATTAAGCAATGATGTGTCTAAAGCTTTATTTTATGTTCAGATGCGTATGCGAATCTAATGCTAATATTATAATACATTAAAAGAAATAAAAACTTGAATATATAAGATACATTTATAAAAAAAGTGAGAAAGATAGAGATCAGCTTCGCTAATTTCACTTTCAAATGCGTTGATTTTCTTTTCTTTCAATGAAGTTGTCTAAGAATTACAAGTATTCAAAATGAACATTAATTAGTGTAAAAGTAAGCGTACTTCCAAGTCCTAGTCACAACAGAATCAAGCTAAAATCAAGAAGAGAAAAAATATTTTCTTGAAATTCTTAATGATTCAAGCAATATATTCTAACATGTAAAAAAAGTTCTCAATAAAAATAATACAAACGTGTTATTCTGTCATGAAAATCAATTATTAAATCGAACAAAAGAAATTAGTACATTATTAAAGAAAATAACATTATTCTGCTCGGATATTAAAATAAAATCAGACGATAAACTATTGAATTAAATATATCAGCAAAATAAACATAACTTGAGTGGACTGGGTAAGTGAAATTGTACGAAGCATTCCATTTTTACATTTTTGTATGATTAAATAGATTAAACTGTTATCCTTCCAACAATGTATCACAACTGTTTAACAAAAAAAAAAAAAAAAAAAAACCCGAAGTGTTCGAATTTTTCATTCTTTCTTAGAGTACTTCACAGATTGTTCTTTTTTTTAAGAGCTAACTAATGTATGCAAACCTCTCTCATGGCATGGCATCTTATTTAAGGCTTTACATATATTATTATTTCTGTTTAACTTCATTAATTTCCTTACGAATGAAGAATTAACTACAATAATGTTAGTTGCAATTATTTAATGCAGTTTTTAACTTTTTGTATTTTTCTTTGAGTGATTTTTAAACATTGAGAATAATAACCTTTATTGTTACATACTTGCAAAGCTATCAAACTCTTAAAATATTTTTTGAGCATTTTGTCTAGCCCACTTAGAATGTACTGTATATTCTTTAGGAATAGTATTTTACTGGTATAAAAGAGATAGTTAACTTATTTAGAATCTCATGAAATAAGAGTATATTTAAAGACAGTAAAAGTGTTAGAAAGTCAAGCATCTGTGATATTGAGACACGAATTTCTCGCTAAAAATCACACTCTAGATCCACATTGGTTGAACAGAATCAGATGTCAATGATATACTAGAATTTTATATTTGTACATCAAGTTCCTCCTTGTGCCTTTACCAGCTTCACGTAATACAAACCCTTTGACATCAGTATCTCCCCTATACGTGAAAAAGCATCAGAAACCACATTATGTATACTTGAATTCAAACCTAAGATATGTACTAAACTACGACATATACTCCTTGGTCTCTGTTAAGAGGAAAATATTTAATCAGATTTTATATAAGTCAAAAATTAAAAGATTTATTGCCCATAAATATGAAGAACATTCATTATTCAAGCATATATTATGAATGTTGAATTGCCTACTACTCCGCTAACAATTCCCGATCATGTACACTACTGTTATTTTTAGCGTTAGTGAATCTGCATGAAAAATTGGCTTAAGGTTCCATTCAACCTTTTACTGTCTGTCGCACCACAGCTTCTTTAGGAACATCAGAAGCGTCGAAATACAATGAAATATCTGCTTCCAAATTCCCGTGCTTTGATTAAGTGCTGCTTTAGCTAATAATAGTTTATTGCCCTTAGACGCTTTTATTGTAAACCTCATCCTACACGGCCGTTTTGTTTTTCTTGTATTTACGTTCATTAAATTATATACATGGTTTTGAAATTCAGCGACTTTAACCAAAAAAAAATGGCAATAAAAAAATTCGAGAAAAAAAACCAATGTTTTTAAAAACAACGTTTTTATATGGTGGCAAAGTTTATGAAAAAAAATATTGAAATATTAATTAAAACTGGTCGCAAATATCTAAATAAAGCATTGTTAGTCGAGTAAAAAACAATTCCCAAGGTTTCAGACCTCTAGCTTGATGGGTAGTTGGTTAAATTAATGATAGAAAATTTGATGACAAACTGATACGCACACAGACCGACACACGCCGAGTGAAATACATAAAAACGTAAAAACTAACGAAAATTAATTAATTAATCCGGTAAATTAATGGTTGGAATGCAGTTTAACCCAACCATCCTTGGTGACAAGAATTATTTGGCAGTATTTTGCCAAATGTGGCTACCCTGTTCCGTTTCAAGGATTTAACGGTCAGCCAAAAAAAAAAAATCGACAAGTTTGGTGCCAATTTTTGAAATCGCGCCAAGTGTTTGGGCTAAACTGCATTTTTAAAGAAAATATTAGTTAAAACTTGTCGCAAATGTCTAAATATTGCATTGTTAGGCGAGTACGAACGATTCCCAAAATTTCAAAGCTCTAGCTTGATGGGAAGTTGGTTAAATTAACGATTGAAAATTTGATGACGCACTGACACACATACACCAAGTGAAATACATAAAAACGTTGTAAAATAAGCAAAGGCAAAAAATGCTTTAAACTGGACAATGCTTCGAATTCTGGATAATTTATCGAAACCTGTGCAAGAAGCATTATTCTGTCAGCATTTACTCTTCAACCTAAAACTGTTAATTGTTTGACACTAAAACCCCATTTCTCCACATTGACTATAGGTCCAATAATGTTTAATATGTCAAAAATATCTTCCAAATAACTTAAATGAGATTCCTCATTATCCAAAAAACATATCATTAACATGGAAAACAATTCAATCCCTGTAACCCACCATCAATAAATCACTGATTTGTTTGTGCAGCATTCTTTATTCTAAGCGGCATGTACAGATATTCGAATAATCCAAAGGAGTTACTACATCTAAATGAGTTGATAACCGCGTATTCCATAGGCATTTGGAAATAATTTCCATAGGCGTAATTAATTCCAATAATATGATTATAATATAATTATTTGAGTACATAAATTGTAGCAATAACGCATTTATCAAAAGATGTTGCAGAACTAGAAATCGAACGGATAAATATGTTTCAACACCGATTCCCGTAAGGGAAACATTATTAAATGGTAACTTTAGAGATCCGATGATAACAAAATACACATAATGTATCACTGTTAGCTCTTAACCGGTATTCAATAAATCACACATACACTACTTATCCTGAATTAAAATCATCTTTTGAATCCTATTAGTGCGATTTTTAGTACAATTTACCAAATCTGGTTAGCATCCACCCGGTCACAAAAATTAGCCATACGTCCAAATTTAAAACATTTAGAACAATTCGGACTCTTTTTCATTTTTGCATATGCGGAGGATTTATGTCCTTAAAAATTGCATTTAAAACGTCGTATCCTAATTTTTATTCATAATTATATCGATACTTTATTTTGGATTCACTTACTGGAGCACACATACTTGATTTTCATTTTTCATAATCTTTAAAAAGTTGAAAAGGAAACCTATTTTCCTGAAACTTCAGATTAATTCCTTTATTACGATTTGTTTCGCGATTTCATAATTATTTCTAATTTATCCTCTATTTCCCCTAAAAATTGCTACTTTCATTCCATCTTAATATGAATTGATATGCTTTATTTATCTCACATTGGCCTTTTTTGAGTATGATTGTCATATTTACAAGATAAATCTAAATTAAATGTGTGGAATTTAATGATAATTTATTTCAGAAACATATGTATCAGAGAGATGTTTGGATCGTTTTTTTTTATTAACATCGCTGTGGAACCAACAGTGTAGATATTGGCGTCGCATCTCGTAATTTTGAACTTCAGCCAAATGACGAGGACGAAGCCTAAACTGGCACTTCCCTCTCCAAACTTCCACACCACGCTAATAGGGTGTCTTTGAACCTCCACTCATTTAACGAGCATTAGCCGCTGCTGATCTTTAGAGACATCAAGATTCGAACCCACTATTAAGCTAAAATTGCCTGTCTCGAGTCCGCGACCAAGGCAATCGTGGCTACACGATGGATGTGTCAAATTATTATGTTGGACGACAAATTTCAATCAGGGGCTCCACCATGACGAACGTTCCACATTTTTTTTTTTTTTATTTCCGTGACCTGAATAGTATTAGAGATTTTTAGAATGGCGTTTATACATGAAAATATTAAATTTTTTAGTTTCTAATTACAGTGACATATCTGAAATGGCAAAATATAATGGTTTATCTAATATTAGGCGAAATCGATCTTTGCCTTTAAGATAAAAGGAATCTGAACAAAATAGAATTTAAATGGAACTGATAAGGAGATAATAATGGAGTATTCAACAGCATGCAGACACATTTCGCCATTGTTGCAAGAACAGAAATTATAATAATCAGTGTATTAGGGCATTTAAAAAAGATTAATGGTCTTTATAAACGTATAACTCCTCTAATCTATTATGCATTATAAGCGGCTAGACACACCAGAAACCATTTATTTTGTGAGAAAAACAAGACGAAAAACATAATATCACTTAACCTTTTTTATTTCTGCGGATCTTTACAGACTTATAGCATTTCCAGTCCATGAACCTGGCAAATAAAGTGGCAATGCAAGCTTAATCCTCCGTTTGACACAAATTGATTGCAAAACTAATGTTCTATGTATTAATTGGTAGGTTTTTCATGACCAAAGACATGGAAGGCAGAGTCATTTAAGCTACGAAGACCAAAGAAACAATCTTGCTCTTACTGAATTTCCTTTCTTTCCTTAACGTTTACTTCACATTTTGTGATGCCTTAAGTTTGTGCATTTTATTTCAACTTTTTTTTCTAACGTTATTTACATAAATCACTACAAATTCACTATTTGGATGAAAGAGGTACTTTCTCAAGTTTATTAACATTTATTTTTATACTATATACATTGCAGTAGTATTGTACGTCAATGTTATGTAACAGCATTGTCGATATAGTTATCAGGAGATTTAACTGTAGTTATAGAATATTTTAAAGATATCCTTAGTCCTAAAATTGAAATAAAGGTTAACTACGATTTAATCAGTGGTCGCTTCTCTATTCTGTGTATCATTTACTAGGTTTACTATAGAATTATTTATCTATTCTATTCTTCAAAAAAATCAACTTAGCTATTTATAATTCTATAGGTCTCATAACTCTCTCAATCAAATTTAGATTTAACATATTTCAATTAGAAAACATGCCTCTCAAATGTTGTATGTAATTAGCTACCAGAAGTGAAAATGCGTGTATAATGAGTACATATAATAAAAAAATGTATTCTTATTCTTAAGTATAGTGTAAATAAATGCAACACACATGCATCTTAGCGTAAATGGTGTTTTAGATTTTATGATTAAGAACGAAAACAGTTGCATCAATTATATAATTATTTCTTTATCGAGTTCATCATGTCCATTCTCAACTATATAATCTTAGGATAGATTTATCCCACAATTTTATAACTTATACACAACGATTTTCTAAATTAATAACATGTCAAAAACATTAAAATTTTAAAGTGAATTCTGAAACTTACTATGCCCTTAAGAAATATCGATTCAAATCTAAGAAAACAGGAAAGAATAAAAATTATTTTTGCTTATGACAATGACAAAAGCATTGTCTATAATTTCTTTACACTTTCCTAGATAAATACATTTATTAATAAATCGCAATATCTATTTCTTCTAATACTGAATGTGTAAGAACCAATCGCCGACAATTTATTTTCTCTTCATAGAACCATGGCGACCGGGATAAGTATGATTCTGACAAATAAAGTAGCACGCAACTTTAATACCCCATCGGAGACAAATTTAGCTGTAAGGATTAATGCCCATTTCATCTCATTAGAGACGTAACTATTAACAAGGACATGGAAAACTGGATACACAAATAAATGGTGGGTATTAAAGAATAATTTCACCTTATTTTCCTTTTTCCTTCTGATTCATGTTAAGATTTGTCTTAAGAAATAGAATTCTCGTTTTAGTCATTTTTAATCTAAATATGAACAAAAAAAAATAGGTAAAATAATTTCAAGTAGGTCTTTTTGAAGCCTAATAAAATGTCCTTACTTACTTCAACTATAGGTGTTTATAAAAGATTATCTCAAATTTTAAGAGCTACTGTCACAGAGGTGAAGAAGTTACAATTTTTTTGGACAAATTAAATTGATTATAGCACTTTTTTTAAGGTTTATAAGACTATAAATGTTCAATGCGACTATCAACAATAAATGAAAGATATCCAATCGTAATAAAAATCATCCCATGTTTTTTTATTCAGTAGGGGCATTGTTACACATTCACAGTTGTAATTATTAGCGTTTAAATTTCAGCAATATTCACTGGTATTGGTACTGTAAAACATTTTATTTTTTAAGTAGTCACAAGGGAAAACACACACCAGGAAATTAAATTAGGGCTTTCTGATGAATACTGATAAGGAACATGGTCGTCATCTATGAGGCCAATCCACCGTAATAGCAATTGGTCATTAAAATGTCCACTAACAAATATTATAGTATTAAAAATACTGAGAAAAAACAATTGACTTTCAAGCCATGTGAATCATGACTTGGTACACAATCTTACCAAAAACGTTAAAGAACATAGAATTAGTTTTGAAAATTTGCTCTGAAGGTACTCTAAAAAGACAAGTCCTCAGTATCTAAACTTGTCTTTAGCGATGAAAGGACTTTTCATACCAACTACAAGGAGTATTCAAATAAAAAGATACGAAATGTCGTAACAACATAAACGTTAAGATATTTGCCTTTCCACTATGGCAAACGTATCGAGATATCTAGGGATATGAAAGGAGTCTCCTGCATAGATCGAAGCACCCACATGCGCAGGAGAGAGTAGAGGTTATAAAGAATGTAATCTAATTGACGCGGCAGTACATGTGAACCCATGATGGTGTTCAGATGTGTACTGTGATACACTCTGACACACTACGCAGATCGATCGAAAACAAAAGATCGGGACTGCTCAGGGAGTGTGTGGTTCAGCTATATGATAAAGCACATCCACACGTCTCCAGGGTCACACACGCGGAACTCGCCAAGTTTAAGTGGAAGCAGCTTGACCATCCGCTCTACAGCCTGGACATGTCCACCTGCTACTTCCATGTGTTCTTCCCCTGAAAAAACATCTGAAAGGTGTGAAGCATTTCAACTGGGACGACGAACTCAAGGACACTGTGAAGGATTGGATCTCGTCACGGCCACTGGAATTCTGGGAATAAGAAATCTTTCGGCTCGTTAATCAATGGATCGTTGTGCTCAAGCCTGTGGTATATACTATGAATAAAACCTTCATTTATACCCATAGTGTCGTTTCGTATCTTTTCATTCGAAGGACCCATGTATAAGGTATGCTGAAATAATACTCACATACGGGAAATAGCAGATGTTTAATAGAATTTCAATTCGCCAAAGGTGAATGTATTCTAAGCCCAATTACAAATAAAAGTTTTGATCCATTCTCTTTTCCCGTGCTCAATGCTACAAGCATTAATTACTTGAATATTTTACAGATTTGGCCATTTTCAAATCAAGAATTAATAGCTGTGATTCTATTATCAGTTGTATATCTTTTTATTTCTGATGGTAATTATATTGAACATTTATAATTTTAAATGCTTTAACTGTTTTTAATTCAATTTGCCCAAAAATTTCTTAACTACTTCAGTTTTGCAAAAATAACACTTTAAGGCTGAGATATTCATTTGCAATCATTATGTATTACTAACTTTTCTTTTAATAAATAAATTGATGTTGCAAGTATATAATATGACAAAATTTAAATCGAGTTCTCTATTGTTTTCTTATTTCTATATATTTTACTATAATTGTGTTCTTTTGTTTTGATTCTATCTTTTCAAATTCTAATTTTATTTCCTACAGTTAGCGTATGTAAATAATATTAAATAAAAAAGTTGACTACTTCTTCTAGTTTTATATTTGGACTAAAATCCATAGCAATCAGGCGAGTGAGAGAGGGAATATAAAAACTATTGGCGCAAGAGCCAAATATAGCTATTCTGCGCCAAAGAAGATTTAACTCTGGTCCAAAGGTGAAAAAATTGAAAAAAAATGGTTGACAAGAAAGTGAGTCGAAAATAGAGAAGGATTGCTAGGCTAGCCCGGGCGTGAGTCACCCATGTTTATCAAACACAGTAAACCCCATAAACAGTAAACCTTAACAATCGAAGTGAAATATTAATGGAAATATGTGACAAGATTTGTTTGAATACTGATAGTCCGTATATAATTCTATTTTTTGTTACATTTTAACTTAGGATTTGTGGAATCTAATATATTAAAATTTAACTCTGTATTACTGAGTAAATTCAGCTGCAATTTTCCTTCATTTTCTGCAGGTTTTTAATCAACTACTACAGTTTTACTCCAAACATGTGAAATTCCCGGCCCACAAAGAATATCATTGCAGTCCAACAAAAATAACGATAAATAAAAACTGAAATTAACTAAAAATATCATACCTTGTTGATTTTTTGAATTTATAGTTATACATCATATTTGATAATGAACTATAATATTCAGTAATGGACTATTGTAGGTTATGTTGAATCCATGCATCATTTCCACTACTAATAGCAGCTAATATTTTTAGCAGATACTAAAATGGTATTTAGAACAACAACAAAAAATAAGATAGAATGAGAAAAATAAAATTATTTGTTTTATGCTTATGAATACGGGCAATTATACTGTGTCCAGTAGATAATGTTAAAACAAATATTTTCTTAATAAATGCTTTATATTTATTCGTTAACGATTATGCGTCTGTTAGCTCCTTGCAATTTATATTTCTTTTTTGAAAGCACGTGGAATGAAAGACAAAAGAAATAAGTAGACGAACATCGTTATTTCCAAGAAAACTAAAAATTGAAGTATTTTATATGTAACTTAAAAGATAAAACAATCAGCATGATATGTAAGGATGTCACTAGTGTACCAAAATTATATAACACCAAACGTCACTAAAAATACAAGGACTATGATACAAATAACAAGCAAAGGTATACCTGCCACAAAAGTAATTTTCTAAAACAGAAGAGAGAGAAACTATCATCTATAGTGCAGCCTTCATTATTTTCACTGTAAGAGATTCAACCATGGTTGGATTTAAGGGGACTTAGTACCTTTGCACCTTCAAAAATTCGATTTTTCAAACTTGTTTTCAAAAAATAGTGTTTAATGTTAGGAATATTTTAAAGCAAACCACGTCAAATTCCGACAATTATTACGCCGAGTGCAACAAGAAATGTAAGTGTGTAAAGTGGCTTGTTCTTTGTAATGTAATGTAAAGAAATCTTTTTTTCTCAGTTTCTTATTTTCACACTTTCCCACAGGATTAAAAAAAATATTTTGCATGTAGAGCTTGAAAATTTTACATGAGTGTTGCACTTGTAGATCTTTATTCTGTGAACCTCAACTTTGTTAATGAGATGAATAGATTTTTTTATAGCATGATACATGAAAAAAAAAGTTACTAAATACAAATTTGATAATTTTTTTTTAATTTTTCAATTTTTTTAATGTAAGATAAATTTAAAATTTAAAATTTAGAGAATAAGGTCTTTATTTAGCTTTAATTTGGTATAAGAATTATGGTTCTACTTTACATCTTTCAAGTGTTATCTTGTGGGTAACATAAGGTAAGCTAATTTTTCAAATTTTGTACGCATATTTCATGTTGCTTAAGAAAATATATTAATTTAATAGCAAAACTTGACCTAATATTTTAAACTATATACTTTATTATATAAACTGGCAAAGTTTCATATTGAAATGAGCAAAAATTGTTCATTTATGATGAATCGAAAAAAGTTTGTCAAAATGTTCTACTTTAGATTTCGAAAGTACTAAGTCCCCATAAGTTGTCACCCTCATTTTCACCTCTGAAATTTATTTTAGGCGAGTCTTAATTATATTCTTCCTCTGACAATATGATTTTGCACTAGCGTTATTTAAATAAAAATAACTGTCATTAATTTGTCTGCCTTGTAAATGCTTCACCTTAGAATACTTGAGCTACTTGAAAGAACTTACATTGCATAAAGTATGACCTCATTAGTCAACGTGTTCCTATTTTTGGTTTCAAATTTCTAGAGTCCCGGATGCAATCACAATTGTTAAGTTCCCACTTCATATTGTGGTGCTTATTAGGACATAAATGAGGCTTGTTTTCACTAAATAATATTATCAAGTATTTTTAAATATCCTTTGCGATTCAGGGCTGTTTTGATAGAATTTAAAAAAAAAGAACTTATAAATGTCTCAAAACTCGAATTCAGTAAATACTTATGAAATTTTTAATGAACCTTGCAACGGAACGTTGATCCAATAGTTAATCATGGCAATTTGAAGTACTCTTTCATCACGTAATAATAATTTTTATTATTATTACGTGATATTGGTATATTTCTTGATCTTAATATTAAACTGGCCTACACAATATTTTGATGAAAATTTATAAAATGTTATAATAATTTCATGAACTTAATTGATTTAAAATATTAAATAATTTGGCTCTGAAAATCCGTTACAAGAGTACAAAAACATTCATTTTATTGGCTCAAAAGATTTCTATACATTGTTCTGCTCTTTGAAAGATTAAAGACTCGAAAAGCTGATATAACTTAACCTCATAAAATTAAAATAATAAATCTCTGCACCAAAGAAGGATAATAATATACTTATGTAGAATCCTAACTACAGACAGGGGGTACATTGCTCGTAGTTTATTTATGTTTAGGGGTTTACTGAATTCAATGACATAAGAGTTTTTAGTAGGTGACATTTAATTAAACAATATATTATTGTACAGTATTTACAAAGTTAAAACAGAACTATTGGGCAAACATATTAAGGAGCTACCAAATCACATGTCCTTCCATGTTGGCTGCACCCTCGCGTCTGCCGTTACTCGTGTGGGCCCCTTCGAATGAGGTCGCAAAGTAGAGATTAAGTTCATGGTGCCATCTAGTGTTGGAAGGCGTCTCAAAAAGTAAGCATCCTACATTTATATGACCATATATTAGAATCAAATTTGGAATAAACCTGATTGATTTATTAGTTAACCTTCTTTAATGGGAAACTGAGTAACACAGATTATTACCCCCTTTAAAATATTCTTTTAATTCATTAAATATCAAAGTGTTTCATTTTCCCCAAGAATTTTTCAACAATTGTTTATTAGATACTGTATTCTACAAAAATTCTTTAAAAGTAATATTATATAATCAGTTTATCTCGAGTATACTTTAGAGGCAATTTCTATGGCACACTTATTTTCCTCAGATCAAAAGAATAAGTTGAAACTCGTTTTTATGATTACGTGTACGGGCCGCGGTAGCCTAGTGGTCAAGGTCGTGGACTAGCGGCTGGCGGTTTTCGTTCAGTCGCGGGTTCGATCCTTGGCCGCCAAAGACCCGCCGTGTAGCCGGGGCTGATGCACGTTAAATCTGTTCGGGGCCCAAAGTCCTCCAGTGGGCGTGGTGTGGATGTTAGGAGAGGGGGGTGCCAGCTCAGGTGTCGTCCTCGTCACTTGACCATGGTTCAAAATTACGAGGTCCGTCGCCAATAGCCCTCGTGTTGCTTCTAGTGCGACGTTAATATAAACTAAACTAAAACTAAAATGATTACGTGTACTACACTGCATTATCATGTCCATTGAATTTGTGTAATAGCCCCGACCTCTTTGGCTAATTTTTCGAATGCTTAGTATTTTCTATCTTCTGCTTTTCCCTAGATTGGAGATTATATCTATGGTAGAAATAAATCCTAAGATTCCGAATTATTTGATTCAGTAAAACTTTCAATTACTTCATTTCGTTATGTTTTGTAAATATTTCTATTGAGATCTTCCGTAGCAATCCAGAATATGTAAACATTGGACTCCGATACCAATACATCGAGATTGTCCGCATGTCCATTGCAAAATGTTTTTGAGTAGCTTGAATCCTAAGTTATATAGTCTCATAGTAAAAATGTTAGTGAAAAAATATCTTGCTAGCTAATCTGAGAATGATTTTTAATGAATGAATACTGTATACTTTTGATTGAATATTGTATGCTGTATACTTAATGATTGAATAATTTTGAAGGGCAGATAGCACAGAGTAACTACAAAAGACCTGTAAAACTTTCTAGAAGGATGAGGTTATTTGATTGATTATTTATTTACATAGCACTTATAGATGAAACACGATGGCTATTGGTAAATGACCTCATAATTTAGTACCGGGATGAGTTAACGAGGATAACATGTTATCTTCTATCCACTCATCGCCAAAGGGAGGACTTTGGGCCTCCTTATATTTAAGGTGCTCCAGCCTTGCTGCACCTTAGGTCTTTAGTAGCATCAGGATATGAACTAATTAATCTCCGGGAAAAAGAGGTTCATGAGCTCTCGATCATGACTGGAGAATTACTAGCTCCGTCGTCTAAAGTTATAAATTCACTAGACTCTAAATGTGATCCTAATAAACCAATTGATTGGCCCGAAACTTATGTCTGGTCCACTATATTTGTTTACAGCATACATCATCTTTCTTAAGCTGTGACCCGTGTATGGGTATAACCGAACTATTTCTGTTACTTATTTCATGATAACGCCTATAGGTTTTAATTATTTTATGTACACCTGAGATAGGTAAATATTTTTAATTCATAACTCTTCTAGATTTGTAGAATTATAATTTTTCTTTAACAAAATTAATTTTGACTCAATTGATTAAATTAGTTTATATCACTGTTAAGCATAGAAATGCATATAAAATTAAATTTAGTGTTTTTGGATGGTCTGTATTTCAAACATATCCCGATGTCCCTTGACAGAGAAATACTTTCATCATTAATAAGTTTTCATTTCGTTATGCGTTATGTTTCATATAGGCCGAAAATGAATATATCGATTATCAACCTTTCTAATCTGATCCCTAAGGATGATATGTTAGGTGATAAACAAAATGAACATAGATATAATTTTATACTATAATGTAATTGAAAGGAAAATAGAAACTAGGCTTATTAATTTGCTGCAGGAATACATATTAAACTAAACTTTGAGATGATCTGAATGTTTATAAACAATGACTGAGATAAGGCCTCTATGAACGTGTTATTTTTATGCATGTAAATACCTCTTATAATCCGAGCAAGCTACAAAAAATACATTTTTCTAAGAGAAATTCGATTGATTTGGCTTTATTAATGTCGCACGAGAAGCTACACGAAGGCAAATGGCCTCGGAAGTCATAATTTAGAACCTCTGTCGTGTGACGAGGACGACACCTATGATGGAACTCATCCTAACTTCCACATTACACCCACAGGAGGACTTTGAGTCACGACAGACTTAACATGCCCCAGTCCCGGCTACATGGTAAGTCCTTAAGGGCATCAAGGCTAGAAATCCACGACTCGACGAAAAGCGCCAATCATGAGTCCGCGACCATGACCACGAGGATACCGCGGCCAAATAAACATGGAAAACAGCTGATTGAAAATCATAAAAATATTATTATGAGAACAATATCCTTGTAATAATGAAGCCAAAATTGGCAGTTGGAAAAAAAACACAACACAAAACAATAACGGAGCATTTCAAAGAAAATACTGTAAAAAATTGTGGTCAAAATATAAATTGAAAAGCACAAACATGGTGTCCTCCATGATTATCTTTTCTTTATTCAAATCATGTAAATGTGTACTATAAATCCTGATTCTTAGTAAAAATTGTATCAAGAATAATAGTTATAAAGCGTAATAAAAATATAGTTTAAAAATCACATTAATTCTCGATTTTTAAATATTTAAAAGCACTGATATTAATAAGAAATTAGAAAATTACAAGGTGTCGCTATTGAATAACGAGACTGAGGCAATATAACATTTTCTTTTGATGTAATATATATTTACTAATTATCAACTTTAATGTACACACCTCCTCTATCCCTACAAAAATCCATGCGTATCTCCAATTGTTTAAAACAGTGCTGGAAGTATTCTGTCAGCTTCTTCAGGATACATGCGTTTTCTCTTTCGCAGCATCGACGGGCTCAAATATTATTATTTTTAATGCTAATTTCACCTTAGGAAACAGATAGAAGTCGCATGGCTGAAGATCCGGCGAATAAGGCAATGGACTAAACTTGGAACCCAGTACTTCGCCTAGAAACCTCTTGGCTCAAAGTGGAATGAGCCGGCGTATTATCATGGTGGAAAAACTTGCTGTACAGATTATTTGTCAACTCCTACAGCCTCAGAAATCACACGAATACTTAACCGACCGTCAGATCGAACCAGATAATAGATTGTTTTTTTATTTTTTCATCTGTTTTTGACGTGAAAGGGCAACCCGGGTGGGAATCCTCTTCAGCGTTATAACGGCTATCTTGAAAACACTTAAACACCTCAAAAACCATGCATGCATTAAACATTGTGATTGTCATATATTTCTTTCAATAAACTTTAAGTTTCATTAGTGGTTTTCTAGTTTCCAGTTAAATTTCACAATAACTCGCAGCTTCCTTACCATTTTTCAGACAAAGCAAAAAGAAAAAAAAATATTGTGAACGAAGGATACGAGTTCTCGAATTTGTTTACAGAAATGAGAGGCATTGAATTCGAAAGAGAAGGCTTCATGCTAAATAACTGTCGGTTCCTAGCGTATGGTGCTTGCATATACCTTCTGTGGTAGAGTCAGTCTCATTATATAATAGTCATTCCTCTTATAGGATATCGAGTACATCATTCCATCCTTTTTATTCCTATGTTGTGTAATTTACTAAATGGAGCAATGGTATCCGTGTTGCCTGTGGTGCGATATACAAATCACACAATACACTTAAATTGAGAGACTACTACTTGAAATGCTTTAAATAAAATTTATTCTGTTGAAACTAATTAAGAGAGTTCTATTGGGCTAATTATTATACATTACTTGTTTTAAATTCTAATGCTGTCTTTGCGATAGGATCGAATACATCTGTATTCACGAAGAGCTCCATCTTGAATCCTGGTTTTACATTACGTGCAGAAAAACGATAACGTATTATTATTTTCACAGCCACCACTTTGGTGTGATCTTCATTCTGTTGGTATTTGGGAATTGTACTCATCATAGAGAAGCAAACGAGAAGAGTTGGGAATATTAATATATACATAAAATAGTTAAAATTTAATTTCGAAATCAAATCGCAAAAACATTTAAAATTAGCTTCCTAATTTAATAAACTCAAAAATAAATTAAAAACATCTATATAAAATATTTGTTTTGACCTAACACAAATGTAACATAAAGTAAATCTGATTGATCCATATCTAATAACGTAATTTTTTTTTTCAATTGAGTACGAATGTTACATATTTCAATGCATTTCTGTGGAACAAATATCTTGAAAGATAAGAGAAATGTTACCAAAATGGAATCTAAAGATTTATTGGCTAAAGATCTAAGTTGTTCATTGTTCTAAGAATAAAATTGTTGAACAATGAATGGGAAATAATTAATGCAGGTAAAGTATACTTTAATAGAATGCATTCAAATAATTTGTGAATTGTGACTATTAAAATAAATTTGCAAAACAGCTATTTTATATGAAGTATTCTAATAAAAATCTGTTTCAAATACTGGATAACTCGAGATCATGTCGTTACCCACTTCTAAGCATTAAATCACTATGTCAGTGGACAACTCATAAATAATGGATGCAAGTAACGAGAGACAGTCATCAACAGCATCTAGGAAACGGAGAAACAGTCCGTACAAGAAACTTGCAACGATCGTACGAAGCAAGCGTGGAAAAGCAAATAAAGCGAAAATGTAAAGTTGATGATATCTCAAGACATGAATTAGCAGATAAGGAGAAAAAGGGAAGGAGAAGAAAATCCTATTTTCCTTATATATCCTCATTGATATTTAATGGTTCTGTGTTTCGTGATCCGGGAGGCAAAGAAGCGAACAATGTGGCGAGGAGGACATTAGCCTTAACAATGAATGGGTTTCTTGATAATGATTATATTTGTAGCACCACTTCATTTGGCGATTAAGTAGCGTGAAGCTATTCCAAATCGCCAAGGATTTGAAAGAAAGAAAAGACTATTTGGTCAGTGGCGATTTTGATTTTGATGAAAAGTGCGATACGTATTCTATGGCATGAAACTCAATGAGTAATGTTTACTGTTAAGCGTTAAAAAAACGATTTTAGTTATCGTAATAAGCAAGGAAATATTAAAATTTCTATTTGATGTTTGTAGTCCATATATTTGATCAAAATTATAATATGGCAAGACTTGTTAATTGTAATATATTTAGGCGATTTTTCTTTACTTGTGTGAAAATGTTTTTCATTTCTAACAGAGTAGAGGAATTGTATATTGCTTTTTTTTATATATCCTAGGTGTGGATGCTTTTTATATATACTAGGTGTGGCTATTAAATAATGAGACTGAAGGTGCTACAGACGAGACTGACTCTGCAGCAGAAATAGTATCCGTGCTCCAAACGCCAGTGACTAACAGCTGTTTAGCATAAACCCTTCTCTTTCGAAAGCAGTGCCTCTACTTACTGTAAACAAATCCGTACACTTATAGTCTTTGTTCTGAGACCTTTTTTTTGTTTCCCCTGAAAAAAATATTAGAGAGTAACGAATTGGTGTGACATTTGAAATGAAACTTGGAAAAACTGATACAGAAGAATATGATTTATTGATACAAGCGTATGTGACTTAACGTGTATCACGTGCACGTGTTTTTGTGTGATATAAACGTTTTCAAGATACCTGAGAAGATTATTCACGTTCTTTTATCCTTTTAAAGTCAACCTCTGATGACAATATTGAATGCCATCTGTAATCTGGTTCGATCTGACCGTCGGTTAAGTATCAGAATTGGGGAAGGACAAGTGATAGGTTCTCCAGCTAGACAATGAGGCCGCTCATTCCGTATTATCTCCCTCAAGAGGATTCTAGACAAGAACAGCATCTCAATGTAAGACCCTCCGCCTAATTCAGCGGAATTTCATTCATGTGACTTTCATTCATTTTCTAAGGTGAAATCTGCATTAAAAGAAACAAGATTTAAGTGACTTTGAAGCATGAAAGAGAAAGAGTTAGGCGTCCTGAAGGAATTATCAGAAGAAGACATCCAGTACTTTTTGAACTATGGATGATTGGCATGGAGCGTTGTAGGGGTAATGGATGGGTATATATTGAAGGTGTTAGTAAGTCAATACGTTTGACATCAAAATAAAATGATTTAGCATCGTCAGTCTCATTATGTGATAGCCACACCTTGTATATACCTTAACAATGTTGCATTGAGCTTGTTGCACCATACTAACACATGGATCAATAAGTTCCGAGACTAACCCAGAGATGGCGCTCGTAGTAAACCAGTAACCAGATCTTTCTAGAGTACTAACCTTTGCTTGAAACGTGTCAAAATTTTAAGTCGATCGGACCAGAAACAGCTGAGTTATCGAGGTTGGAGTAAAGTCGTTTTGTAGTTTGTTTAAAAAATGGAAAAAACCAAATTTCGTGTTCTGAAAAAACATTGTTTTTTAATGGGTAAAAACGCCGTGCAAGCGAAACAATGGATTGAAAAATGTTACCCGGACTCTTGTCCATCAAAAGCAACGATTTGTCGGTGGTTTGCCGAGTTTAAACGTGGTCGTACCGACACAAATGACGCGGAACGCTCGGGTAGACCTGTGGAAGCCTCACATTTTCCGTTACACCGGAAAATGTGAGTGAAGTGACAAAAATTATAATGAAAGATCGTAAAGTGAAGCTCCGTGAGATTGCTGAGATGACACAGATATCATATGGAAGTGTATTTACTATCCTTCATGAAAAATTGAGCATGAAAAAGGTTTTTTCCAAGTGGGTGCCGCGATTGCTTTCGATGGAACAAAAACAGCAACGAGTCGATGATTCAGAAAGCTGTTTATCGCTATTTACTCGCAACAAAAAAGATTTCTTGCGTCGTTACGTGACCATGGACGAAACATGGATACATCACTACACTCCAGAGTCGAAGCGGCAGTCATCTGAGTGGCGCACAGCTGGCGAAAGCCGTCCGAAAACGCAGCAGTCAGCTGGCAAAGTCATGGCGTCAGTTTTTTGGAATACGCATGGCGTGATTTTCATTGACTACCTCGAAAAAGGTAAATCGATCAACAGTGATTATTATATTGACTTGCTGGTGCGTTTGAAGGAGGAAATTGCAAAAAAAAAAAACGATCGCACAGTCTCGGGACTTATTGATCCATGTGTTAGTAAAAGTACATCATGCACATGCTTAAAGAATTCTTGTAGGGATCAACTCATCTTTGGCCTACTCGATCCGGTATTTGATCATTCCCTGACCTTTACCTGTGAAGAGATGTAAAAACAAAGATTCCTCAAATTATCTTAAGACTACCGTTACTGTAAGGAAGCCACTTCCAGTGTCTAGGAATATGCTTCTGAAAATGTGCTAAACAAATTCAGTTTTGTATCCAAGAAAAGAGCAGAATATTTTGAACCTTTGTTGTTAGTATAATTTTAAAGTTTTTCTACGTCTTGTTAGAAGTAGTATTCACTACTAGCATAAAAATTGCTTTTAATTTGTGGTTTTTTCTTAGTAAATGCATGAATTATTGGCACTGGAACTTTTAGGACACCCGGTAATTAAGACCAAATAGATTACCTAATCGTATGTCAAATAAAAAAAAACATAACTTATACTATCAGGCATTTTTCATCACATTTTTATATCTTACATGATGATGAGGAAGACGATCGTTATATTACAATCAACAATAAAACTCATTTATAATTCATATAATGAAGTAATTAAATTTCTCATATAAAATTTTACTATTGTATAATTAGCTGTTGATATCTATTAGTTTTTTCCCCTCGAATATTTAAATTCGCTTACATTATTATTGTAAACATTTATTCCTTTATCCACCTATTAAATATTTTTATGCATTGATTTTCAAAATGCTAAGCTTAACAATTAGACTATTAGTTCAATCTAACCCTGCAACAACTTTGAAGAGCACTTTTAATTAAACGACATTAGTTCTTTATTCATCCACAAGTCTATCTTTGAGTTTAATAACATTGAACAGAAATGCGTTAGTTAATCACTAAAAAGTGATGTGTCATTTCTCCTAAAAAGACTAATGGTTCCTTCTAAAGAAATATTCATCTAAATATCATTTTTGAAACACAGCCGAGGGATCTAAAAAAAGTAAGTTGTCTGTTTCAAAAAATATCAAATAAATATATGAGCTTTTAAGAAAATAATGAATGTTATATTAGTAATGCTAATGTTGCATATCAATTATTTTAGTTACGAAGTATACATAATACATAGGAGGAAACATCATAAAGTTTTAATGATTATTTTGAAATATTCGAGATATCTAAATAAAAAAATTTCTGCATATAAATTGATATGCATGCACATAATGTTGTAAATTATAGCTATTAAGGTTCCTTTAGTTGGTTTTAAGGAGCAATCGGTTTAAGTAAGTCGCAGTATTTAATTTGAAAAAAATATTCGAAGTTATTTTTTAATTATTGCTGAAAATAATTGAGATCGAAACTTAATTTCTATTTATTTTTCTTAAGACGGTTCTGAATTGTCATCACCCAGCATTATAAAATTCTCCCCGTTGAAATAAATTTCAATTTGCATTGCTGATTTTTGTAAAGGTCTTTACTATTTATTCTGAAAGATTTCTGGAATATATGTAAATGAAGGAGCAGAAGATGCTTCCCTTCGAAGTCGGAAGAGATTATTAAAAATGTACATCATTATTTTTACATTGAAATCTGTAAGCGACCCTCATTGGGAAAGTCGAAGAGATTCCTTAAGAATTTTAAGTTTTCAAATAGAAAATTTTCTCAATCAATTAAATATTTATCAGAATGCCAAAATAGATAACATAGTTCAGTATAAGGGTAAACAGGTTAATTTACCTCTTTAAAGCAATGAAAGTTTATAAGTTCGATCATCATTTGGTGCCATATATATATTATGAATAATATTATTCCCAGATGTAAGATATACTTCAATCCTAAGTTATTGATTTATCTTAAGCCACTGACGAACTAGTTCGTGAACGTTGTTAGTCAATGAAATCCACGTAAGGAAAAAAAACCTTACATTGACTACACCACATTATCGTATTCGTATTACAGAACGAATGTTTTTATATGAAAACTTAGGCGAACCTACGATACAAGATACAGAACAAAATTGTAGTATAATATGTATTTTTTCTCATTATTCTGTCAAACTATTGGACTTTAACTTCAACCTACTGAATAGTCATAAAGACTCTTATGAAAATTTATAAGATGTTCTTAAACCTAATCTATATATATATAAGCGAAATACCACTGACTGACTCATCACGATATCTCTAAAACTATACAACCGATTGACTTGAAATTTGGTACAGTTACTCATTTTGCGATGTAGACGCTCACTAAGAACGGATTTTACGGAATTCTAATCCTAAATGTAATTTTCATCCGTTAATCTCTTCTTATCCATTGGTTATGTCATTTTTGGCGACTTTATCGCTAAAAATGATATGACCGACGCCAAACGGAATATATTTTTTTTATATATATACTGTGTATTGCAACCAATTCAGTTTACTTGGCGAGATTTGCGCGTGCGAAATGGAAAATACCAAATAATTTAATATTGATGCGCTGATGGAGGATGGATTTATCACCTAATATCTTCCACCGCCAAGTCGAAGCATTTCAATGACCTTGCATTGTGAATTTTAAAAAGCTATACTATGGTAACCCCAGCTGACTTCCGCCCGCTTTGCTCAGCAAAAAATAATTTTTTATTGTTGTGGAACCTAGACGTAAGTTTTAAATTTATGAGAAAAGTATTTTATTATTAATAATGATTGATAAATTACATTTGTAAATCTAAACGCAATCTTACGAAGATATTGAAGTTGGCTTTTAACAAATGAATAATAACGGTATGTTATTCATATCATTGATAAAAAAAAAATAAGTAGCTGTCAAAATATTTATTGCGATGTACGCATTAACTGTAACCTAATGTAAACATTTTGCAAAAGTTTTGTTTTTGTATTTTGGCAATTTTTAGTTTATGGTTTCTAGGAAATAAACGTTTTTGTTTTTTTAAAATGGCTGGATATCTTATCGTTTTCAGAATACAGAATTATTTTTAATGATATGATTTTTTAAGAGCTATTTTGTCTATTCAAATGCGGTTTTAGATATGCTGCTAGCGTAAGAGTTATCTCTATGTAAAAAGGATAACGTAATACGGGTGATTTCTTGCTAAATTTTCTTACTATACTTTATCTTTTTGTAAGTATTTTTTGTTGAATTTTTAAATAATTTGATTTTAAAAAATTAATTATATTTTTTAACTTGAAAAGTATTTCATTGTAGGTTAATACAAATTGATTTTTCTTATTTACTTTTCAGTTATAGTTTTTAATAATGGATGTTGAATATATTTGGATAGATAGAATACCTACTCCTTTCAAAGTTTTTAAAATTCTTGGCTACGGAGCAAGTTTATTTTCGTCTCTGTCTTTGCTGGTGTTCGGTGACATATCGATGGCGTATAAAATGAGAAATATTATCGTTTCTCACATGTTTAACAACTGGTATCGGTTTAAATGCTACACTCAAATGCTACCTGGCGCTCCTTATAATACTAACGATTTATATTTTACCGAAAGGTGTAAACCAAACACGTATGGATCTATTTGCGAAATTATGGCGGTGGCAGAGCTATTTCCCTATCAGTTCGAAGTGTATCAAGGCGTCTGCCTTATAGCTTCTGTTGGTGAAACAATTCAGAGGGAAAAAAAAAATTACGTTTTACGGGAAACTAAAATAGTGGACATTTTGATGTTTATATTGAAATCGTTGGATTAACAAATAGAAGTAAAGTTAATCTTGGTGATGATAATGTGAAACAAAATGAAGAAAATGTGTCTTCTTTAGTGTTTCATCCTCAAGAAAATGTATCTATGCTACTTTCAAAGACTCAATCAATATCTAACATTAATTTATCAAGTTCAAGTGAATAGATTATTATTGATATAATATCTCTTCAATTAAATAAAGGTAAAAAAAAGAGGAAAAATATTCACAAATTCAATTAGATATGAACAAGTAAGACACGCTGTTGAAAGTATACTCAAAGTCATCTTGAAATACATAGAGAAGTTGCTTCAAAATATACTAAAAGCCATCCTGAAGTACATAGAGCAGCAATACGAAAATACTTTTCTAATAACCCCCCTATGAATCAGGCAGCTGTAATTAAATGCAATGAAAAAAGATCAAAAGTTAAATTAGTGCCTTGGATTTCTAAAGCTTTGGTTTTAAATATATATAACAGATATTGACTATTTAAATGATAAAATCACAGATAAAAAATATCAGAAAACGTTTGTCCTGTTTGTAGTGCCATGCTTTAAAATTGATAGAAGAACCTCCAGGAATGTGCTGCAGCGGTGATCAAGTCCAAATTCCTGCTATTAGATCCTACCCTGAACCTTTGAATAGTCTTCTTAACCATAAGGATCAGCTTTCAGAATATTTTCTTTCTATAATTATTTTGAACCACGGTCAAGTGACGAGGACGACAACTGAGCTGGTACCCCCCTCTCCTAACATCCACACCACACCAACGGGAGGACTTTGGGCCCCGACAGATTTAACGTGCATCCACCCCGGCTACACGGTGGGTCTTTGGCGGCCAAGGATCGAACCCGCGACTGAGCGAAAACCGCCGGCCACGAATCCGAAACCTTGCCCACTAGGCTACCTAAAGATTGGTACGTCAATAATGTTGTTGCGTAATTTAAATCCTCCTAAATTATGTAACAGCACCAGACTCAAAGTGAAATCTCTAAAAAGAAACGTTATAGAAGCGACTATTTTTACAGGAAAGTATGAGGGTGAAAATATATTCATTCCAAGAATACCATTAATTCCATCAGATTATCATTTTGAATTTAAGCGTTTGCAGTTTCCAGTTAGACTTTGCTTTGCGATGACTATCAATAAAGCACAAGGGCAGAGTTTAAAATTAGCTGGTGTAGATTTACAAAGTGTCTGTTTTTCACATGGTCAATTTTATATGGCATGTTTAAGAGTTAGTTCACGTGAAAATCTAATCAACCTTCAACCAGAAAAACGAACGAAGAATGTTGTCTACAGAGATGTTTTGGAAATCTAGGCATATTATTTCATATTTTTCTAATATTTAACTATTTCTAAAATAAGAATAAGATAAAATAATAATGAATGTAATAATTAAGATAAATAAATATAATAAAAAATAAAAATGTAGTTGTCACCTCAAAAATTGCCATGCATTCAAAATAAAGACAATAGAAATGTAATACACAAAAAAATTGTTTCAACAGGTTTAAAAAATAAAAAAATATATATAAAAATGTATTTTTATTTTTATGTTGGCAATTTTTACATGGTTTTGGCCTACTGGGGATCCGCCATGTAGAATAATGGGAACACATCGCACTACACACTACCTCATCGATTATGCGGAATTCTGTTCAACGACAGATTTACGGACTAAATTACATTTTCATTGATGAATTATTAACACTTAAATACTTTTCTCATATGTTTGAAAGTCATGGATAACCATTATTACAGACAATCAATTTCTAAAATTTTTAAATTCAGATTATAATTAAATTTAAAAATTGAAAAATTTCTTGATATTTTACGTATAGGTTCCAAAATATAATATTATCGTCTGCCCAGCGAAGCGGGCGGGTATCAGCTAGTGATATATATAAAAGGAAATTATTACACTTCTTAAAGACCTCGAAAGCCTCTTGATAGATGTTAATTTTTACAATCTTAACATTTTAGAATTGGCTGATGAAATAGGACTTGTTTCTCTACTTTTAATAAAAAAAAAAGTTCGATTATGTGTGAAGTTCTTAAAATCATTTTGTGGCTTAAAAATGGGCATGAGTGAGTATTGATTTAAAATTTTGCCAATGCTTCACTTAACTACTGCTGCTTCAGAAAGAGCTATTTTTAATTTAAAATAATACCAAATTACTTAAGAGCCCTGTCTTATCAGAACGGTCTGAATTGGTTAGCAATTTTGGCCATTGAACATGAATTAATTGATAAATTTGATTTGATAAATATTATCCACGTGAATTTTCAGAAATAAGACCCCTCGAAAAATATTTTATTAAAGCTAACTTTTTGACTTTGTATATTATTGTACTAGTTTTGCTTTTATTGTTTTAAACGTTTATTTAAAATATCTTTGAAAAAATTAGGTACTAGTTATAGTTTGTAAATTCGTTGTCGTTAGCCCATTGAAAACGTTAATTTTGTTTTTTAATAAAACAATTATATGGAGATCTGTATTACTTCTTTTATCTTAATTCACTTATGTGCTATATTTTACTGTTGTTTCATTATTCTGTTTTTGTTTAAAAAACTTAAGTTTTTTTTTTTTTTTTTTTTTTTTACAGCTTGGTTGTGGCATTTCTTATGTTTGCCTTCAGTAGAAAAAACGTTGGCCCTGGCCCTACATTGAATAAGAAGCTAAGCTGAAACTTCAATGTTGTGAAAAATTTGTTATGTTAAGAAAAATGTTAACCGAAGGAACCATAGTGATTCGAACTTTTCAAAGTTTACATATGGAGACACAGCTACTATCACAAAAATTAGTGATATAGTTATCTGTAAAAAATTCAAACTATACTTCACCCTTCCCCCAAAAAAAGAGATCACTGCATGAAATACATAAGATCTTTTGACAAAGTATTATTACATTAAATACTTACACTATGTTTGATTTAGACATGTATAAATATAGGATTTTTACATTTTGAGACGCCACGCCTTCCAACACTAGATGGCGCCACTTGTTACTTCGGTTAAAAGCACAAGCACGAGAGGCTGATTGATGAGTTACTTTTACATCCCGGCCAGAGCCGCCATTCTTTTACTCTGTAGAATCCTAACTACAGAAATGAGGAACATGGCTCGTTTTAAAGATGTCTAGGGTTTTTTTGGATTCAGTAACAAATCAGATTTTTAGAAGATCACATTTAATTAAACCATATATTATTATACAGTATTTACTAAGTTAAAATAGAACTATTGATTATACATATTGAAGAGCTATCAGATCGCACGTCTTTCTCTATTGGTCGCACTCTTCCATCTAGCTAGCCATGCATACGCCTCTCGTGCTTGCGCTTTTAACCAAAAGTAAAGGTGGCGCCATCCAGTGTTGGAAGGCGTCTCAAAATGTAAAAATCTTACATAAATATTATAATTTTGTATTCATTAAAATATCATTTCTTGTTCCTATTTATTGTTGTATGCATTGATTAGATTACTTTCCTTCCAAAATAATAAATCGGTGTATGATACATGTTTTATATTATACTAGGGATTTAAGGACAAATGTTACTCTAAAGAAAAATGCATTATTCATTTATTTGAACAATAATAAATAAATTTGTAAAATTAATATATCAGTTTAAATATGTTTGTTTAAAATTTTAAAAAGTACTCTCATATTACTCAGATATATTTTGTAAAAAAGTCTTAAAATTATCATGAAAATAAAGGAAATGTACTAAAACTCAAATGCAATAGAAATTTGATATTCAGCAAAATACAAACTCAATTTTTGAAACAAACTGTCCGACTCAATATTTCATAAGTGAATAAAAAACACACTATACAAAAAATAGGGCAATTCATTACTGGTCTGTGTGCTTTGGACTTCTCGAGTAGGAGTTTCAGTAACATGAGTGCTTACGCTTGTAAAATAAAACTATTTAAGTTAATTTAATGGAAACTAAGCACATTCATATAAATAGTAACTCACTTCCATTTCTTTTGACACAAATGTGGTTAAAAGTAGTATATCAGTTTTATTTAAGGGGTCTCAGGACTCTTAACGCTTGTCCGTGTATCGAAAAAAATATCATTTTTCAAAACAATATAATTTACCAAAGAAACAAAGCAGAATATTGAAACTTTTACCAAATAGTATTCATATTTATTTACATTTCTTCTCATATTTTCATAAGATTTAAGGCAATTTTTAAAAAGTTATAATAAAAAATAAATTAGACATTTTTTTTCAAAATTAAGAAAATCTATATTTTGCTACGCGCATGTTTCTGAAGTATATTATTGATAAAAATTAACAAAAATGATGTTACCTTATAAAAAAATTCACTTTCAAAGTTATACATACTTTCCGAGAAATTTAGAGGAAAAAAAAAACTTTTTTAATACAATTATTAAAAAAATGTGAAATTTTAAGAAAAAATCCAATTAAAATTCCCATAAAAGATTTTCTGTCAATAATTTGTTTAAAATTTGATGTATAAGTTATAAAGAAACCTTTTTTGAACATGTACGTAAGATTTCATACTGATGTCTTAAATAGTTTCCGAGAAATCTTGCGCGTAAGTTAAAAATTTTTGTTCTGAGAAAAATGAATGTAAAGTTGAAAAATAACAAAAAAAGAATTCAAATCAAAGTTCAGTTTTTCCTTTATAACTCTGGGAATTTTCAAAATATCGTTATAATTTTGGTACCAAAATGTTCAGAACAGATGAGGCACACATAGTATTGTTTTTCTTATTTCATTTCAATCCAGCGCTTTTGTTTTACTTAATAACAAAATGATTCTTCGTATAGGAAATTTTATTCAAGAGTTAAGGAGTGAAATTAGAACATTGAGACTGTTTTCTATATTGTACATGTATAATGACATATACAGGTCTCATTGAATTTGAAAACTTAATGTTAGATAGCGCTCTGTGAATCAATGTTCATTTGTTTTCGCGCCACTTAATAGTTAGCAAAACACAATAGTAACGTCCACTTGACTTACCAACGCCACCTATCGGGAAAAACATGTAATTTAATCATTATCGTAAACTTAATAACTAATACAATATTTCCGTTTGTTGAAGTCACAAATCATTGTAAGAAAAAAAATCCTTTTTTTTACCTCTAAAACCAGACTACATAATAAATAAATATTATATATAATCCACCTTCTTCACTGTAATATTCTTAAGCACTTTTCTATATCAATCGAGAACAGTGCTTAAAAATGGATGGCTGAGTAACAAGAATCAGCCATTAGGTTTCAAAGAACTTCCTTTTATCCAGAGAGATATTCCTTACCTGCAATTCATTCTTATTGAGGATAAGAAACAGAAATAAAAAAAGACTAAAGATAAGAACATCCCAAAACATGAATTAGTAGAAGGGACAATATAAAAGAAGACAAACTAAAACGTTTCTTTATGTCCCCCATTGATTTAATGGCTCTGCCTTCCGTGTCTCGGAAAGTAAAAAAAAAAAACCCAAGTGGTGCGTAGGACATTAGTTTCCGCAATCAATCGACTCTGAAAGAGGATTAAAATTGCAGTGCCACTTCATTTGATGGGTCCACTTCTTTGGTCTCATCGAACAATCGTCGCCAAGGATCTGTGCACAAAAATAATGAAAAGGCAATTTTGGCTCACATCCGCTTTTTCATTTTTAATGATATTGGTTTAGTAAGAAAAGTTGATATATAAAAACAACTACTACAATGGCAAATATAATAAGTCAAAATTAAAGAATGAAGAAATATGTCCCAGATAATTGCGTCTGCATAACTTGTTTCAAATTTTATTGTTATAAATTAAATCATTTTGTATTCTAAATTTTATCAATTTGATAGATATTATTAGAGTGCTTGTATTATTTTTATTGTTTTTTCTTGTGACATTGAAACTTTATTCAGGAATGATCTACATAAAATGCTTTAAAACGCATTCAAAATGTAACTGTTTTGCCTACAGATGGCGTTCATATGGATTTTTTATTATCATTGAAGGCTGCAGTTTGAACATGTCATTGAAGAACAGTTGAGTGCTATCGTTTAGTGATCAAGGCGAAAACTCGCTTTCGACGTTGCTTTTTTAACTTGAGAACATTCCAACCATCCTCATATGATCAAACAATTACATAATTGAGTTTTTCACTAAGATAGAACAAATTTATACAATCCTTATCACATTCAAAATGGAATACAACTGCGTTGGAAAAGCTATTCTGTTCATTTTCCAGCAATATAAGTTTGATTTTTAAGCATTTATTGATGTAGATAAAAGAATATCTCATGTTTTTAAATTTTTTTTTTTTTAAAAATCAAAGTTTCAAAGGTGCAAAGGAGCAAAAGGAGGAAGGAGGAAAAAATCAATCAAAGGAGCAAAGTTTTAAAAAAATTTGCTCCCTTCCTAAAGTTTTTGTGCTATATTTATTTTTTCTGCAGATATGGAAATACATAAAAATTAGATAAACTGAATTCTGGTGAATATAAAATTATTATTCCGATGCTAGAATTTATTTGAAAAAAAAATGTAGAATAAAGTAGTGCTTTACAACTTTTGAGACCAATTTCAAAAAACACTTCCCGAATAAAAGTCTAAAACAATTTATATAAATTTGGCTTTTCTGTGTTATGTTTGGAATTACAAAATTTAACTATTTCTATCAAAACTTTTAACAAAGACTCAAAATAACTTAATGGTTTGATAGACTGCCTCCAGCCTTCTTTAAAACGCTTATGAATATAGATTAATTTCCAAGATTTTACTGAATTATTTTTTTACAATTTAGTCCAAATTCACACATACTTCAATGAAAATACCTGGTTCTTTAAAAATCATTTTTGTTTGTGCACAAAAATCATGAGCTACAAACAATATTCCTGAGAAAAAAAGGCTGTAACATTGCGCCGTCGTAATACTATTTGAATCTATAATTTCTTTAGAATCATTTAATCAATATATTGATATAAAAATTTATTCCAGTTGTAAGTGTAACAAGAAAAAAGAAATTCATTTTTGGAGCCTTTGTCACATTTTGTGAGTTAAATGTGAATCGTATTCGTTACTTTAAACTCTTGTTGTCTCACAGGTTCTAAAGCGTCCATTCATAAATATTTCCACCTCATAAAATCGTGAGACATCGTATTCTGGCTAGTTTTCTTCGAAAGATTTTCAAGGTCATATACCTAAAATCCTTTTAAAAATGAAATTTTATATCAATTATTTTTAGCTTCTTGGACTGGTGTATCGTGTCATTGTAGTTATAGGAATTTTGAGAAATAACGATAATATGAGTTTCTAATATAATTTTAATCTCTCTTAAATTTACTAAAGATATACATTTGATTTAATGATATAAGTACAAAATAGAAAGAGCGCTCGTTTATCTCATTATATATATATATATATATATATATATATATATATTTATAAATAGTGATAAATGGTCAAATCAAAACTATTTTTCCTCTGTCACATAGAAAAGATATGACCATTTACTCTTGTGAATGGAAGAATGAATAAAAGTAATGAATTAAGTTATTTGGTAAGTTAAGACTTTTTAATACTGGAATATAAACTAATATTTACTAGGATGGATTCGAAAGAGTGGGACCTTATCTGCTCTTCGGAAATTAATAAGCTATTTTGTCCTTCTTATTTCTATCTTCCATTGGAGTTTTGAACTTTCTGACAATTTAATATTATTTTAAGATGATTGCAGCGTTAAATAATGATGGAAATACGTCGCAATTACTTTGGCTTTTAAGAAAGAAGAAAGATTTTGTAAGATATTTTATTTTAATATCATATCATTTTTAAGCATTATCACCTTTAATATATACCCTCCTCTATACCTTCAATATTCCATGCGAAACTTCCGTTGTTCGAAACTGTACTGAAAGTCTTCTTCTGCCAGCTTCTTCAGAATACATGTCACTTTAACTTTTATAGCTTCTCCAGACTCAAATTCTTTTCCTTCTAATGCAGATTTCATCATAGAAAACAGGTAGAAACCGCATGGCGCAAGACCCGGCGAATACGGATGGTCTAATACTGAGATAATGTACTTGGCCAGATACCTTTTGACACATATTGTGGACTGAACCAGCTCATTCTATTGGTAGAAAAAATTGCTGTATGGATTCTTTTTCTATTCCAGCAGTCTGCAGTATTCTAGGTTACCAATTGTTTCAATATTGTTATAAGATTTTGAAGTGGAAGAGTAACCCAGACGTGAAGCAACTTCAACCACTTCTCGGCCATCTTGGAAATGCTTAAACCACAAAAAAATACGTGCGTGTCCGAACACTCAAATCCATATACATCTTTCAATAAAATAGTTTCAGTAGCGATTTTCCGAGTTTCATGTAAAATTTCACAATTCATTGTTCACACATCATTTTTCCGGCAAAGCAAAATAATAACTCTAATACGAATGTAGGTTTTGGGTATATGGATGTGTTGTTTACAGAAGCGAGAGACTCTAAATTCGAAAAAGAAGGCTTCACACTAAACATCTGTTATTCGCTTGTGTTTGGCGCATGCGTACTTCTTATGTGGTAACATTAGTCTCGTTTTTTAATAGCCAAACCTGAAAGAGATGGTTCGTAAAAATCTCTCTTTTATGTGTTATACATCTGTTAGTAAACTTTGTAAAGGCATATTCACTGTCAAAATCTAAAACAGAGACACACATTCTCAAAACTAAAAGAATTGATACATTAATTTCAGTTTAATTAAAATCGAAACACAAATGAAACAAAATAGCTATATCCTCATCTTTTTAACTATTGTACTTAGATTTCTCTAAGAGGAATGCTATTAAACATGAATGAATCTTCAATCTAACGAAATTCAGAATTTCTTACATAGCTGTATCTGATAAAGTTGATATCCCCCTATAAGTTGAAAGCAAACTACTAGCACAAAAACTGTTATCTGAAATAATCTATTTTGTGGGTTTTTCGTTAATCACACGTATAAACGTGTAATGTAAAATTTCACAAAATTTATGCGCAGCATTATTATTTTCAAAACAACACGGCGTGTTAATCTTTCACTGCTGAGTATTTCGGAAAAACATTCAAATCATAGATCGAAGCTTTTTATGATGTAGATAAAAGTTTAAAACAGTTATTTGAGTTTCACTAAAAAGAAACGGAAACATCTCCAAAAGTATCGAATGTATTGCTACAACATGAATCGATTGCCTGAAGAGTTGTCTCAAGTATCCCTTTCACATAGAGTATACAACAGCAGACAGAGATAAAAAAAAAAACATTGAGGGAAATATTTAACTGTTTTATTTTATTCGTGTTGGAGAGTAAATGTTACGAAACATAAAAGGATGTGTACCCTTTTCACTCTACAACTTAATCGATACAAAGTAGATTTTACTATGCGCTATTTTTTACTGCAGAGATAATAGTTGAACATAAATAGCTATCACCTTCAGAAATCCTTTTATTGACAATAATATTGGATTTTTTTTTCCTTTTAAAGGAGTTTAGAGCTACAGAACATTCTAGAAATCAAGAAGTTAAGAAAATGTCATTGAAGAACGGTGTTTAAGTATTATTTTAAATATATATTGTAAAAATGTTTTCATTGTTTCGTTTCAATGACATTGTTGTTGTGTCCGATTTTTAAGTACATTTCTTTTCCAAAATTTCTTGTTTTAGATTGCATGTTCTTTAAACTGCGTGAAGAGATGATACGGAAGCCAAATACTTATCAGTCAATATCCATTTTATTATTAAAATCATGTGAAACATGATGGCGATGGTAGCCTAATGATAATGTCGTGGACTCGCTGCCTATTGATAATGTCGTGGATTTTTCGTCGAGTCGGGGGTTCGAAACCTGTCGCCACTAAAGAAATGCCGAGGTTTAGACACGTTAAATCTGTCGATGCCTAAGATTCTCCCATTGGCGTGGCGTGGAATTTAGGAGAGGGAAGGGCCGACTCATGTTTAAGTCTCGCCACTTGATCAATGTTAAAAATTACAATTTCCATTCTAATAGCCCTGGAATTGCCTTTAGTGCAATATTAATAAAACAAATCCAACCTACATGATATACAATAAGAATATTTATTATAAAGGGAAAATATTGAACATACTTTTGTTTTAATATGAGGGAAACACATTTTACAAAATTGACTAAAGCTTCGCTTCAAATTTAAATTCCAAATGCACTGGTGTTCCTTTGCAATAAAAGGGACATTTTACCGAATGTTCTAAAAGTGGTCGTACACCAAAAATTAAGAAATAAACCAACACGTGTTTTTATTTCAAATCTTTTTTATTATTATTATTATATCCCACGTTTATAGTTTTATCGTTTCTTAAATTATTACTATTTACTTTTTTCACTTTCAATTTCTGACTTAATAAAGTTGCACGCTATTTTGTAATTCTTTTGAAAATAATTTTATCACACATTCGAAGAACTTGATGCTTGAATCTTATATTTAATGCAAATCAAATGCATGACGTAAAATATTTGGCAAAATAAATATCCAGATGATGTAAAATATAGTAAATATATGCTGTACCAATTCATTCGGTGATTTCATGTGGTACACAAACTCAGGGTAAGAAGATCGGATGTTATTACTACAGACTTCAAGAAATTCAACAAAAGGAGGGATGTGGTGTAATAATTCAAAAACACCGAACGCATCAAATGCAACACGAGATGCGGATGACCCTGTAAGTTTCAACCTTGGTCAGACGATGAGAATGACACATGAGTATTCATCTCCCTCTCCAAAATCCCAGACCATCCTAAAAGGAAGGACATCGACTCGATTAAAAGTGTATCGGTCCAACTGAACGGCAAGTCTTAGTGGTATCACAGGTCAAACACACAACTTGAAAGAACAACGCCGGCTGCGAATCCACAACTTAACCAATCTCGGTCCTACAACGGATGATATTTCAATCTCTTTCTAAATCCATAGGGTGTTTCCACGACAAATAGGCATATTAAATATGTCGATACATAACGCTTTAAGTGCTTTTCAGTTTCATACTTTTGCGGAAGAAATGTCACAGAAACAAACGCTACCGGACTCTGAGAAAAGACTTGGTATTGCCAATGGTTCAGGGGATTTGTTCCCAACAACATCAACAATTTCGGCAAAGCACTTTTCTCCTATGAATCATGATTTAATTTTGTTGCTTATGTTAACCCATAAAACTCCTCCATCTTGCCTACTATGAATTTCCATTCATTAATGCAGAAACCTTTGAAATCTCAAAAATATTCACATGATGTGCCGTATTACGCAAAAATAAGTCTAAGTTTACTAAGGCTCAGTTACTAAGCCTCTGTTTTGGAGTAAACTGTTGATGACACCATATAAACTGAAATTATCCAATAATTTGTGGCACAATTAGAAGTGAATAAATGAGGCTCTTATTTAAGCCTCTGTTTTGGAGTAAACTGTTGATGGCACCGTATAAGCAGAAATTATCCAATAATTTGTGGCACAATTAGAAATGAATGAAGGAGACTCTTAGTTCTAGTAAGACCGTGCAAGATGTCGGAAGAGCAATGAGGCCTATAACATGGTTCAATATGTTTATCATTATATATTTATCTTAAATAATATATGACCACCTCGTTCCCTGGATCGGATCATGTCTAAAAAATTTTCGCGTAGAAACATAAAAAACAAAATTTACGAAAATACTGCAAAATAATTAATGAAATAAAAGAATTCATTACTCGGATGATATAAGAAAAATTTAATTTTAAAGTAGGAATTCTCGGAAAATTTATTAGAAAAAGATATATGGGGTAAATTTAAAAATAAAATCGGTAAAAAAAAACGTGTTTCCTAAACATGAGATTTGTTTCAAACTTCCCACTTTGCGTAACAATAGTTTTTATATCTAAAATCTTAAGAGCAAAAGGGAATGTTGACAAATAAAAAAAAAATATTTTTCACTATTTTTTTTCAGTAAAAAATTATTCGCATAATTTTTTAACAAAATAATATTTAACCAAGGAGGGTTTAAGCAATGGCCGCTTCACCTTGTTGACGGATTTGGCGAAAATTTGGCGAATCGGTGAGAAACTTGGAATAAATTTTAATTCTTTAAGTAATTAGATTTAATCAGGTATTTTTTATTAGTTATGATTAAGTTAACGTGCTCTCATCCAAAACAATCTTGTATAGAAAATTTCCACTAAATTAAGTGCTTTAAAATTATATAAAAAATCTTTTAAAGTTTTGACTCAAACATACAATGTGAATACAAGACAACACATTAAAAATACTGAGGTACCTTAAATATTCATAAAACATTTTGATTCGTGAACACGCTTTAAACTATATTGTATTTGATAGCTTGTATTAGTTTAATGTTGGTAATTACAACGTGAAAAGTATTCTTCTAAATGGTGGTGTAGTTAAAAAAATATAGAATTTATTCCGTTCTTGGCTGGGGAATATAAATTATGCTAAATTATTACATTAATTTAATCATTCAAAGTTTCCTGATTCAAAAAAGAAAAATGCATTATTTATTCTCTTCCCATCTTCAATATAAAATATTCTTTAGTAAAACCTTAATTGAATAAATTTTAAAATGAATTAGAATAGTTCTGCATTATTTGCCTCATAATGATGTGTAATATTGAGCGAAGTTTTCTGAAATATCTGATTCAGAATTTTTCTTAGTGTTCTTCCTACTATTTTTCTTTAAAGAATATTTGTGTAAAACGTGATATTCTTTGTGTTAAAATAAAACCACACAATAGCTAACCAAACAAATATATAGAAAATAGTATTTTAGGTGAATTTGTGGAGAAATTTGAATTTTTTTGGAAATAAATTGGAAACAATCTATTTCTGTCACACAAAGGAGTTTTATTTGAGTTCGCAATTCAATACACCCAATTAAACTCAGTAAAATGTTCAAAAGTTCAAGTTTTCGTAAATGATTTATTTTCCATATAAATTGGAAATACTTATGATTCAATTGGTATATATTTTATTTCTTATATATATATTTAAGAACTTCCATCTTAATTCTAGAAGTATGGTCTATCAAATGTAATTATTCTATAAAAAAAACTATAATAGACTCTAGAATTTTTAACTTTTTGTTTATCGGATAGCATACACTAAGAGAATGAAATTAAGGTATCTATATATGGTTTAAAATTCATTCAAGCGCAATACCAAGAAATCCGTTTTAATATATAGCCCGATTTAAAAAAATCTTTAAAAACAACAGTAATTAGTTAAATTAATGTCTTGATTATCAATAGCAATCAATCAATGATGATTGTGAGTGTATGTGCGGAAATGCAGAAGTTTATTTTTTAGTAAGTAAGTTCATCAGAGAAGGGCTAAGATCCAAAAATATAGCTTAGGGATGAAAATGCAGTTTAGTTTAACCACTTGGCGAGATTTGAAAAATCGCTAAATTTTGGCAATTTTGTTTTGCGGAACCTTAAGTCCGCGAAGCAGAAATCAAGGAATTTTTTTACTCACTTCATCACCACATTTAGGACATGCATAGGTGGACGAAATTAAACCTAATTTCATAACCCATACAAGGAAAGGATGCCTTCCTTCTGTAAATCAGACAAAATTTCTAAGTACATTCACTCACCTCTGTTTAAGTCATTCTCGCAGCCATAAAACCTATACTTGGGAGAATAAACGTAGAATTAGCGATTGTTGAGCAGGTTAAAAACGTAGAAACACAAATTAAATCCAACAGAAGAAATTAAATAAAAAACGCGAACAACGTAAAAAGGAAAACTACGCAAGGACAACTATAGTGAAACACGACAGAACTGGAAAAGTTTCTAAACGAAGTAGCGGACAGTAAAGAATGTTCTAGAATCTCTGAGAAGTCTACGCTCAGCAACGGAAGAGCCAAAAATCATAACCTCTGATCGGTTAAGGAAGCAAAAATATGCAAAGTTTCCTCAGTTTAGAAACGGAGGCGAAAAATCTACTGTCCGTCGTTGGCTAAAAAAAAAAAACATCCATCACAGCTGTGTGACTTTGGAGTTTAATGGCGCAAGAGAAAAATTATCCAGATAGAGGTATATAACCAAAAAAAAAAATAACTGATGAATGGAATCCCAATCCATATGACAAACATGGCATTGAAAAAAAAATGAGAAGTACATAACGAAAAAAAAAATCTGGTGAACTGGAATCTTTATTCATATAGCCCCCCCGCCCATAAAGCAACAACAGTGATTAAAACATAGTCAGAGAAAGGTATATAATAATAATAATAAAAAAAAAATAGCTGGTGAACTGGAATCCGAATACATACGGCAAATTCGAAAGGGTTGCCACGCCTAAAGCCACCACAGAGAAGAAACAACAGGGTAGCCACAATTGGCAAAATATCGCCTCATAATTCCTGTCGCCAATAAAGGTTACTCTATACTGCATTCCAACCTCTTACCATACCAAATTAATAGTATGTTGGTTTGGTGACTTGATCACGTATAAAATCAGTCATAGTAGAAAGTTGAGGTTTGTCATTAAAATTAATGATTCATTATTAAAATGTTTATTAATGCCCATACCGAACATTATTCATCGCGAACCTGAGGAATTGACATGCTTTGTATTTGAAGTTGCACATTGACATTATTTTGATGATATCTCAGAAAAAATATATCAAAAATTTTATGAACTACTCCTTTCGTTTTACCTAAGCTGAAAGAATTAGCAAATGCGATCGATAATTGTTAGAAAAGATGTTGATATAGTTAAAAAATATGCATATACTCTTCTGGGCGTAATATTTCAAAATTCTTGAGGTACAGTTTAACTGGTGATAAAAAACACACACTTTTTTTCTGTAGGAGTGTATGGAAAGTTTCTCCGTATAGTGCACAAACATGAGAAATAATTATGAAAGGAAATTTTATTAATTACGAAGTTGACAAATGAATCTTTATAATCCCTCTAAAATATTCTTGACTCTCATGAAAAATAATAATTGCTTGGCTATTGGTATGTATTTAATAAATGCAAATTCTTCTCTGAAGATGAAGAAAAAACCTGAATTGACATCCTAATCTCTGTGTTCACACCTCATTACGCAGAACTGTGCGCCTGAACAGATATAATAGGCATCAGACCCATAGATAGAATGGTGAGACCACAATCCGTTATCCGTTTCGAGTTTGTTACTATATTTGTAACGGTGGATTTATTTGGCTATATCTTCCCCATGGTTATATATTCCAACTAAGGAGCAACACTACCAACGATGTATAGTCAATAAATTCAGAAATAATTAATGGGAGACTAATTAAATTCGAATAAAAATTATATTTTGTTGCAAGAATTAATTATATTCGGATTTTATCAGTATTTTACATCATAGTGCTTTAGACACATTCCAATACCTCTGTAATCGTTCACAGCTCCCTGCCGAAACTCGGATTAAAATTAAAAGGAACAAACTTTTTTTAATCTCTTCAGTAGCAACTAAAATGCAATTATCACTCAGTTGGCGCGTGCATGGTTCTCTTTTGTGGCGTACGTGACACTACCAACATACTTAGATTGCCCAATTTATATTTTCGGGAAACATAAAAAATGTTATTAACTTAAATGATTGCTTATTAACGTTGTAATTTAAAGCAACATAAATGTTAATAGCCACTAGCATTGTAATTTTGAATCTTAATCAATTTAAGCCCACAAATTGTTGATAGCTTTACATTATATGTCTTACAATATACATTCGCTAAATTAAACAGTCAAGCAAAGAAGTGTAATATGACTAGACTGTTTATTATTAAGCATCGCTAAGTGTTCATATTTGTTTTATTATTTGTGTAATACAAAATTATTAAACTTAGAGTTATTGAATAACTCAAACTTTCTGTTTATATATAACATTATTAATTTCTTTCTCAAATCTTCCCACATCTGATTTAGAACACAATGTCGCCTGAAGGATACATTGGGTCAATGGCTATCAAAATCACTCGATTTGAAACTAAAATTATGGAATTTATTTTACCTCGGAATGATATTCTTTAATTGCTAACTTAATTCACCAAATGTAGATATTTAAAGGATACAGGAGAGATTCTCTACCTGTCACAAAATGAAGTGAAACATAATTAGTGATCATTGTAATTATGTCTAATTTAAAATTTCTCAGAATTCGAATGTATTGGGCATGAAAAAATTATAACTCCCTGTACTCGAAGACAACATTTTTGGAAATCACGAGTTTTCAATAAGAAACAATATAAAATTGAGAAATTTTTTAATAGTATAAGATATAGAAAGAGAGAAAAAAAAAACGAATTATAAATTTTGGAAATTAGGATTCATCTGCAAACAGTTCGGACAGGAATATTTTCGGATTCACGTTTTGCATTATGCTCATTTTACATTATGCTCATTATTCTAATTATTATGAATTACTCATTAAATTAAGAATAATGAAATATTCGAAATTAACATTATGATGTCACTTTGTTCCAATTTCTCCTCCAGGAGAAATTTAATTTCTCAAATATAAAAATTAAATTTATTTTCTTATCATTTCAAGTATTGAGAACCGATTGATGCAAATTATTCTAAAATTTATGGTTCAAAGTTGACCTTGGATTCGAGGAGGTTAATAAACTACATTCTTTGGAATCAATCTTTTGCGGAAATGCGGGGGTGAAGGAAGCTAATGGATAATTTCTTTCGGTTTTATGCCTGACATATTTTAGGTGATTACTTTTAGTCGTAATAAGTTTTTTTGAAAAAAAAAAAAAAAAGCCATTACTGTGTTTATTATAAACAATAGACATGACAACTTGTCAAGCGTAATAAGAAACATCTGCCCACATTATTAAAAATGGATCTGGTTTCTGTTCACGAAATTTTATTTTCATATCATCAGCCATGAAAATGAAAAAAAAAAAATATTTCATTTATGTTTGAGATCATAAAAAAAGGAAATGAGATGTTGTTCAATTAAATTTGCTCTTTATTTTTATATTGTATATTGGGAGTTATTAATATAACATATGTTTTTTATTAATATATTGTACCTTATATAATTTATTTTCTTTTGAATGGACCTGTCGCTTACTTCGAGTTTTGTTAGAAGCAACAGACTTGTAATTAACAGTTTTCAGGGGAATGGTAGTCGGTAACTTCAATTATTTTAAGACAACATTAAGTAAAAACTTTTAATTGGCTCAATACCTAATCTAGCAATATACTTTGCAATTCCTTCCTTATGGAACTAAGGAAAGATATATTTCTTTATACCGATATAATTGAAAAGTATATTCGAAATGTAAGATTTCCGGATTCTATTTTTGAATAGAGAGTAAAAAATGCATATGAATTAAATATGGAAAAAAAAAAAACAATTGAAAACTCATTTGTGTGAAATAGTTGATAAGTGTTTTAAAATTGTGTGGTTGCTCAAACGTTCATTTAACTGGGTTTTTTTTTATTTAAAATTCGTAAATTATAAGAGATAATCCTAAAAGTAAACTTTAAATAAATTGATGACAAAATAAATAAAGAAATATACAGCAAAGGCTGGGGACAAGATGAATATGATTGTCCTTAAATGAGAATATAGAAGCGCAAAAGATTTCTACATCACATATCTTCAGCAATCATAAATTGAAGCAATTATTTTTAATGATGGGATTCTGAATTTATATAAAATTATTCAGAAATAGGAAAACATTTTCAGATGGCGTAATATTTTTAAATGTGTTTAATTTAGTTTACTTTGGCTCTCAAAGATGATTCTATATTAGAAAATAATATAAATGGTTTTGAGTATTTTTGTTAAAAGTTAGTGGACTAATAAGAAGAAATTAACAGTGAAAGCAGATAACACATAAATCAATAACTCCCGAGACTAACCCAGAGATGGCGCTCGTAGTAAACGAGTAACCAGGTCTTTCTAGAGTACTAACCTTTCCTTGAAACGTGTCAAAAATTTAAGTCGATCGGACCAGAAACAGCTGAGTTATCGAGGTTGGAGTAAAGTCGTTTTGTAGTTTGTTTAAAAAATGGAAAAAACCGAGTTTCGTGTTCTGATAAAACATTGTTTTTTAATGGGTAAAAACACCGTGCAAGCGAGAAAATGGATTGAAAAATGTTACCCGGACTCTTGTCCATCAAAAGCATCGATTTGTCGGTGGTTTGCCGAGTTTAAACGTGGTCGTACCGACACAAATGACGCGGAACGCTCGGGTAGACCTGTGGAAGCCGTTACACCGGAAAATGTGAGTGAAGTGACAAAAATTATAATGAAAGATCGTAAAGTGAAGCTCCGTGAGATTGCTGAGATGACACAGATATCATATGGAAGTGTATTTACTGAAAAAGGTTTTTTGAAGTGAAGTGAAAAAGGTTTTTTCCAAGTGGGTGCCGCGATTGCTTTCGATGGGACAAAAACAGCAACGAGTCGATGATTCAGAAAGCTGTTTATCGCTATTTACTCGCAACAAAAAAGATTTCTTGCAAAAAAAAAAAAAAAAATTAGAAAAAAAGATTTAGAAATGTGTTGGAACGATTGTATCACCCTAAAAGGTGATTAACAAAAGGTGTTATGTTGATGAATAAAAAAAAATTTTGCAAAAAAAATTTTGTTTTCAATGTTAGTCTCGGGAGTTATTGATTGATGTGTTAATATATCTTAGTGGAGACTTAATGATTTTTGTATTCATTTTTATATCACTTTATTTATATACATATGTGAATTCCTCATTTTATTTTAAATTTTAGTACATAATTTTTTAACATTTAGAAAATAAAATATAATATACATTTGCACATTTTGTAACAGCGATTTTGTGTCATGAACCACCATGTCGCTGTTACGCTTTACGAACGAAAACAGTCAGGCTAGAGATAATTATTGAATTTTATTTTACCGCTAAACATGAGCCATGTTACACACTCTAGATCCTCGTCTCCGTCCTCCTTCGTTCAATCTCTCTCTTTTGTAGTTGCGCGCACATTTCAGTCTCTGAGTCTAATTGGATGACTTCGTCCCTGACGAAATCAACTGGTTTGTACCGTGACGCTCGCTACATCGCTTAGCATTTTAGGCTTTGTCATTGTCAAATTCCGTGGCCTTTATAGCTTAGTGGCTATGGTTGTGAACTGGCATCCGATATTGTTTCCATCGTATCACGGGCACCAGTCATGAGACCACAAAAAAAAAAAAATGCCATTTAGCGTAGGTGTTACTCTTTAAATTTATCAAGACTTCGAGTCCGTTCTTTGGTGTAGTGTAGAAGTTTGAAGAGAAAGGTGGCAACTCAGGTGTCACTTGATCGAGGCTCAAAATTAAATATGGACTTCATGTTCGTCACCAATAACCTCTGTGTTGCTTCTCAAGTGCTAAATTAGTAAGACAATAAATTGTTGAACATAAGACATGTGACATTGGGCTATTCGCGATTTCTCTTCACTAACCTTGGGGACTTTTAATTAAGATTGATTGCTTTTGCTAAACAACCTTTGCCCACCCAAAAATGAAATGTGATTTTGGTAAAACAAGTAGAAATGAAGTGAAGAGGGAGAGTTAGGAAATATATAAATTCCGACTGAGAGTCGCAATAGAGAGGTTGAAGGAGGAGTCGAAAGAGGTTGAAAGAGAGGTTGAAGTAGGAGGTTGGATTAAAAGTGGAGTGATTCAAGAGATTTAATTATTCCAGTGTTCAAAAGTTGATCCCGAGTCTGAGTTGCAGTCGAGGAAGGATTAGTGGTAAGAGTCTGTTAGATTATTATTGGTGGGTTGAGTTAAAGTAGTAAAATCCTTGCCCGGGAGAGCATTAATAATTGTTGTTATATTAATTATAAGTTAATAAGCTCCGTAAATATTGTTCTAGTGTCTCTTTGATTGACTTATTTCGTCTTAGTGTTCAATCATTGAATCTAGCTATGGCTCAAGAGGCAGCCCGGAATGGGCAGGTATTACGGACATTTTCCCTGAACGTGCGAAAAATTATTCTGATAATGTTTTGACTGATTCCGCATCTGCTTATATTATTATTATAAGAAAGATTATTTTTATATTTACCTTCTAATTTTCATACATTTGATACGAATGTGGCTCAAAAAGTACTTCTATTTGAGGACAGAGGGCAACATTAAAATAAATTGTTGTTACCATTGGGTGCCACCATGTGTCAAACGAAGCTGAAGCAAATTGACATTGATTCATAAGTGTGTTTTGATTTTGCAATCATTTACAACCGAATCAAAATTTGATTGCTGCCGAGAAGAGTTGACCCCTTTTTTGAGACCATATTTCATCATTGTGCACCGGAAATTAAGCAAAAAAAAGCACTGGATTACTTCCAGTAAATCTTTTCCATTAAAGCTAAAAAAGGTGTCTTCGGCTGGAAAAGTTATGACGAAAAAGTTTTGAGAGGTAAAAGACGTTATGATCACAAATACGAGTAAATGAGACTACTACAACTGTCTAGTGAGTCCTGATGTTTATTAATTGCAAACCATTTTCGATGCTACGAGCACTATCTCTTGGAATTTCTGAGGACTTATTGAAAGATTCTTGTATATGAACTTCTGATTATAGGCAATCTTTAAGTTAAAAAGACATTTTAGTTCTCTAGTCATAGTACTTTGAATGTGTTAGTGGAAAAGACACGAGAAAGTGTTTTTTTTTTTTTTAAAAAAAAGAAAATATGTATTTATTGCATTTCTGTAAAACGAAATCCGTGGTGTGAGTGAGTGAATGTAAAGTTTATATGGTTATGCTGCGCCAAACAAGATTAAACTGTGATCTAGACGTGAAGTTGAAAAAAAGATTAGTGATTGACAAGGAGGGTCGAAAAAGAGAAGGATTGCTAGCGTATCTCGGGAGTGCGTCACCCGTGTTTACCAAAGACAGTAAACTCCATGGGAAAGAAAAAGATCACTAAGGTGCCTCGGGATCATGATGCCCGTACTTACCTGAAGAAGGTAAATCCCTGAGGTCCCCTGATATAATCCCCAGGGGCAGGGTGCCCGGTTATACCCCCAGACGCTGGGACACATTTTAGAATCCATGGTGTGAAGTCCAAACATTAAGAAATGTATCTTGTACAAAACCGATTCATTTCTTTAGCCAATTTAACGTACTGTTATAATTTTGGAAAATAAAATAAAGAATAATTAAAAAAAAAATAAAAGGAAACGAGACGCAATGTATAAACAATTTAACGAAATCGCAAAATAACAGTTTCATGATCCCAAAATTATTTTTCGCAATTGTTTTTTCTCTAAATTCTAAATAATTTTATCTGTTTTGATTTCTATATAATTTAAGGCAATGCAGCAAACATTAAGTAAAAATACATTTCATTTTCAACTTAGTTTTACTTCAATTCAAATAGTAGTTTTTTTTAAAAAAAATATTTTAAATTTAGCACTTAAAATTGGTTAAAGGTTAACATACATTACTCTCTATTTTATATATCTTAAATTAAATCTAATTTCTGCATTTGATAAAACTTATTACTTTCAGGGAATTTTTTTTTTTTTTTAATTCCATAATCAACGGTATTCTTGCGGATGCTGTCTTCAACAACGACAGAAATTAAAATGTTTTAAAAATAACACGAAGGCAGTCTCTTTTGATCTAGATGATAAGAACTTTGAAAAAAAAAAGAGATCAACTTTACTTCAGACCTTTAGGTCAAGAGTTCGAAATGCCTCTGGCACTCCAAGACCACATGTCCTCCCATCCACAAAAACTGCCCCCTAATGTGGTAGGAAAATATCTCACCCCTAGAGGAGACTTGAACACTAGATGCCATCACAGTCTAGAACTACTTGTTGCATTCGGGCCCAACTCACAAATATGCCTCAGTGTGTCTCATTTAGTCAGCCGCATATAAATCACTTAAATCGCAACTAATGATATACATGTTACGGCGCGCATGTTGACCAGACCAATCACTTAATTAGAGATGGACGAGGACGTCAAATGGCAACTGTCAAACACGTAACTCAATGCAACATGGAAGGTATGATAGCAATTCATGAAATGACTGCAAAAACATTTTTTTATTTCAGAATGTTCCTCTTCCTGACATCACTATGATACTGGTGGAGGAGTATGCGGCGGTTTTCATCAACAACGAAGGAGTTTAAATGCCTTCATTAGTCTACCGACAGAGAGTCCCTGTTTTCTGTTGATAAAATCGCAGCAAGAGGGCCACCGTTTAAATTCTCTTCGGATTCTATAGTCATGGTTTAGAAACAACGCCGTCTCTCAGGGTCGAATACTCTCTCCCAACGCAGGCGAAAATCATTTCCAATGTGGAGGGGAAAGCATTATCCCACCAAAATCCTTTACAATTTTAAATTAAAAATTTCTTACAAAACTTACAATTCAAAATTCGTTCCAAAAAAATTTAAAATTTTAATTTATTGAAAAAACTTAAATTCCAATGCTTGAGAAAGTATCAAAGGATTAAAAGTTTGAAAAGAATCGATCCATTTTAACTAATTATTAATTTCATATACAAATAAATATAAAGACATATACAAATAAAATATAAAAATTTATTCTACATGACGTTCAAATGCTGATGAGCAACATAGTTTGTAGAACTATAAATTTTCAATATTAACGTCACACCAAAGTTGAAAGATACATTAATTATATAAACATGGAATTAATGTCAAGTACTATTTAATATTTTACTTGAATTTACATAATAGATACTTGAAGAAGAATGCGAAAAATATAATGTGAATATTGTGGTATATACCCTTCCGTGTAAATCTTGTTGTAAAGGAAATTAGCTAAGTTGAGTACTCATTTAATGAGACTTGTTTATTTTATTTTTAGTGTAAAAACTGAAATAGCTAATTCATCTCATCAATAAATATTTTTTAGAAAAACAATTATTATAAACAATACATTTTTTTTAAAAAAAAATGGGTTCTGTAACTTACTTTTAGGAGATGAAGTTGCCAGTTCAGATGTCGTCCTCGTCACTTAATCAAAGTTCAATCCGTCACTAGTAGACTTCGAATTGCTCCCAAATGTGACGTGAATAAACAATAAGTCAATCAATATCTTACTAACGTCAACGCATTCAAAATTCTGCTCTAAAACCTACAATTTTTCTGAGATTATTTTTCCCAACAAATATTTTTATATACTTGGACTATTCGTGATTTTCTCTTCTATGGTAATTTGAGTTGCATTATATATCAACACCTTGCTGACTAAAAAAAAACGTGCTTAGTTAAATTAAATGAATATAGGAAATGCAGTTATATATAATTATAGTGATATATAAGTGAAATAGAAATGAAAGGATAAAGAAGAATCATAAAGGATAACGACAAGCTTTGTAGATTGGATTAAATCATCGTAATTAATTGTTTGGTTTGAAGTGTCTCATAGTTGGAGAGTAATAAGAGTTGAATCTATGATAAACAAGAAGTGAGTGAATTGGAATGAGTAATTCGATAAATTAAGACTTTATTATTTCAACATAAACTAAGATTAGTTAAGTTAACAGGGACTCAAGAGAGAGAGAGAGATCTTGCATATTATAGGTTAATAATTAATGAATTGAATTTCTTTTTTTTTACGTATCCTTAATTGGAGACAAGAATTAATTGACTACTTAAGGTATGTTGCTACCTCCAGAGCATATTTTTTTAAAAGAATTTTTTGATAAACACTTATGGTTCTAGTTACAATGGTCAATAAAATTTTAAATTCAAAAGTCCTTTTAATGACTTTTTTTTACTTTTAAAATTTTTGTCATATTTGCTTAAAATTTAGTAAAAATTTACATTTACGCTAACGTTCATATAACAAATTCTAATTAGTATATTTCACTTTTTTTTTTTCAAAAATATACTTAAAATACATATATCGATATTGTGAAGCAGAAAAAAGGCATTTATTTCTTAAAGTTACTGAGTTATACCAAAACTTATGATCACAACATGATTTTACAAGAAAATATGTCACTTTTTTAAAAATAAAAATGGCTCCACAATAAATAGTTATATATTTAAAAGCTATATTTGAGGTTCAAAACATACCTAAATATGTACAAAACATTGTGCTCAAATTACATTTGAATATTTGAAATACTATTTTTAAGAAATTAGATATTTCGCAATAAAAAAAATAAATTCGCAGTTTCCAAGAAAATGCAAATAAAGATTTTTAATGTTTCTTAATATATATATATATATATTCTTACATTAATGCATTAATTAACTACGCTAGAAACAAATGAAAACTATTTTTGAAATCGTATAAATGTGGATTTCAATAAAAAAATAATAAAGAAACTTTGAAAAATGTTCACAAAAACGGTGATTTTCGGATAGGCACTTACACTTTAATTAGATTTCAAGATGACTGTAGAGGTAAATAATGGAGGGAATACGTCACACAGGTTTGCAAAGTATTTTTTCCGAGCATGAAAAAGTTGTTAATATTAAAAGTATTAAAAATAGGGAAAATAATATATCTCTCTGACGGTAAAATAATAATTTATCTTCTTAATTATCATCTTTTTGAAGGAATGTATCACATTGAAACTTTTCTTTTGTTGAATGTTAACGTTTTCAGGATTTTGTTCTTTCTTATTAGCAACAAACCTCCTAAGGGAATATTATCGTTAAGCTCCACCTTATTTTTGGGACTAAAAGAAAAATGTTGGGGGTTCTATCTTCAAGATTTCATTTCCATTTCATTATTAATTACTGTCCTACCTCTTGTAATTGTTACGGAGAAAATCGAAAATATTCCATTTAAAAGACACAAAAGAATCTTTTCTGGATATCGTAGTGATTTCTTCGACATAAAGAAAAAAAGGAAGAAAAAATTTGAAATTACCTATCCCTGCAATACATATTTCATTAACATACGCTTTTAAATAGCTTAGATTTATGGATTATTTTGTTTATTTTGTCTCCTTTTTTCATTAAAAACCCTTTTCTTCTTTTCCTGAAACATTGTAACAGTTTGTTTAAAGAAATGCAAAATTTGGGTTTGTGAACGTTTCATTTCTTCATTTTTCAAATATTTAAATACAACTGAATTTTTCAGAATACAAACATAAGAATTATATTTTTCCTTGCACTGAAATTTTTTTAAGTTTTGAATTTAATTTGTGTAAGGTTTTGGGGCAGGGGCGACTCTCCCTCACACACAAGAGTTTGAGTAACACAAATACAAGCTGTGTAATAGGCTTTTTAAATATTTATTCTAATTTACAAGTTTCTTATATTTCTAGGTATGATAATAATAAATTTCCTCTTGAGATAAAAATCTAATTAAATATTTCAAACATAAAGCATAAGAATATTAAAATTATTGTTAAATAATTAAAGATGATAGAAATTATCTGAAGTCTAAATATATAGTAATTAAAGTTAGATTACTAACGACATTTTCAGCACTTTCATACTGTTCCATAAGGCTACATATTAAACAATTAATAGATAAAAGTTCTAAATTACTCATTCAAGATAGGATAAAGTGTTGGAGAGCTGAAGATCTCTTTACAATTTCCATCAGTCTACGGTAGCAAGCTGATTCCATATTCTCATCAGTCAATACAGCCTAGCAGAGCATCTTCATCTCTCTGAAATACTTACGAAGCTTGGCTGTCCTCTCTGTAATTTGGCAAAAGCAATGAATATATACCACCTCCGTCAATGTACATAACTTCATGGCGACACAGAAATGACGCTTTATTGGCGTGCTAGATAACTTTTCAGACAATTAACTGTACTGATGTGATTGCATCCAAAAATGCCTTGAAGAATTAAACTATAGAATGATGTTCACTTAATTTCTTTAGCTATTTATTTTCACTAACTTTTGAGATATGAAATTGGGGCCATTGTAAAAAGAGAATCTATAGAACAGTGTACAATGTTATATCGTTTGATTAAAATGTTTAACATCAAAACAACAATTGTCTTTATTAAGACAATCTCCACCTAATATTATGGAATGGAATTTAAGCCGAGAACACAATTCGAGTATAAAAAATTCACATTTGAAACCCCTTTAAATGTAATTTTTCGGGATATTTTACGATACAGAACGCACGTCCTAATTTCGCACTTGTTATACGAATATTGGAACATTGTTTTACATGCAAATATGTTCCAAGTATACATCCTGCTCTATGAAACGTTAGACAACATCAATAAAATGACAAAATTAAAACTTTTTTTGTCCTTCAATTTTAATAACAAGCTCAAAACTCTATGTTGGTATATAAAATATCAACAATTAACACTTCACTTCAAATCAAGAATATAGAATAGGGGAAATCCCCGTACATCACTGCTCTCATAACACGGTTTAGAATTTAGATAAATTCCCATACACTGTTTAAATGTTTTGAAAGCAAAATTTGAGATTAGGTTAAATTTTCATAGAACACGAAATGAAATAAAAACGTTTAAGATTATAAGATGGCTCAGATAGAAGACAATAATCTGAATTAAACATTTTGGGAGAAAGGTAGAGAACAGAACTCAACATAATGCTAAAGAAATCCCAGCGGAAAATGACATGTTACAGATAAAAAGAAATACGCCTTCGATTAACGTTGTTTAGTATTAATAACGGATGAAATATACTTTCATATATATGTATAATATATATTAATGTGTAATATTTGTAATCAAAATTATTTAATATTTACAGTTTTCCCATTTAAAAAAATTTAATGCCATATTATTTTTAAATTATTGTAAACTCGCTTCCTTTTTGGCTCTAGTTCTTTGTAGTGAATGGCAAGAATTCTCATAACACTGCATTTTTAGTAACGGAACAACCATGTTATCCCGTTCACTCCCAGCGTATCATATTTGATACGCTCGGGCTTCCTCTCCTGTGCCCAGCATATCACATTAGATACGACCCGTGAGTGTCTTCTACGGCCCAATGTATCAATAGAGATACGCTTGAAGAGAACGTTTTATTTGATTTTTTTTAATGTTACTATATGGTGTTACAATACTGCGAAATCTATACAGATGGGTTATTTGGAGTGTTGACCTTGGTGAAATGGGGTTAGATTTCACTTCTGGCTATCAAGAGGGGGGGCGGGTATTGTTAAATCACGTGCTGCGGCGCGGCTCTTTAAATGTAATGACGTGATTTAAGGGGTGCATTTTTATTCGATTTGCTTTTTTCTTTCTTGATTTCTTCTTAGAAGTTTGAATGAGAACTTATGGATGTGTATGAGAGTTAGGGCTTTTGGTAGCAGATGCTCCCAGCTGTACGTTTCATTTAGTCGGTTTTTATTTGTAGCGACAGTCATGACGAAAAGAAAGTATTTATCTAATACTAAGATATGTGAATTAATGATTGAATCTGACAGTAATGTTAGCGAAAATAATCCAAATCAGTACATAGACATTAAAGTTAAAAAAAAAAAAAAAAAAGATGTGCCCTTTGCTCAAAATCTTGTGTGATGCGTCAAAATATGTCTGTAAGACATATGACGTTGGACTATGCATTGATTTTTTTATATAAATATACCATACAGCAAAATAGGATGTATCTTTTATATCTATGTATTCCATATAATGGTACATCATTACACCATGAAAGTTATGTAACAAATGTAAGTATATTTTGTATTTTTTTAAATGGAATGATTTTTTTATGTAATTTTTTGTATAAAACATTGAATTTTCGATTAAATCCTTTTTTTCTTTTGTATATATTAAGTTTAATGCATTTTAAATAATATATATAAAAACCCAAATATTCTAATGAATAGCCGATTTTAGAGGAATTTTCTTCGAGAATTAGGCTTAATATCTAAAATCATCTGGGCTCAGCGCGACACTCCACGGTCCCAGAAAAGCACTCCTTTTTTCTCTCTCCGGTAGCGAAAGGGTTATACAAATACTTCCGGTACCCTAAGTATTTAGTTATAATAGGAAATATAATTTATATTAGATACATTAGATATACAATGAATACATATATGTTTAGTAATGATGCCTCAAATTCAAAATGTTATGTTCAATAAATTAATATTTCCTACAGCAAAATTCAATAAGTGAATTATTAATTAGTGTTCTCTGAGCTTCAAATGGGTTATTCATTATAGAACTTTGTCACAATTGTTGCTTGAGATTCATCACTACAAAAAATTAGTAAGCGAATTTTCTTTATACTGCAATGATAATTATCATGCTTATTTTGATGTATAAATCTACATCTTAAACCAAAACTATCGTTGCTATATTTTTCCATTCATGTAATATCTACACAAATTAAATAAATTTACAGAAGCGGCTAACTTTGAAAATTTTACAGCAATTACAACATTCCGAACGTAACTGTTTTGACAATGACAGTCTCCTCGAACACATAATTTCAGAAATAAACTTCCGAAATCCATATCAAATAAATCTTTTAGAAATAAAAGTTTAAAACAATGTTTTTTACTCTCCGATAAAAACAAAACATTTCCAGGTTTATCGAAAGTGAAATAACGAACTCATTCAATACTTTCAGGAGCTGTCTCAAGTATCAATAACATAACACGACGAACAAAATCATACTCAAGAACCATAAAGTCAAAATGTTTCTGTTCTGTGTTCCTAATGTTAGAACGTACACGTCACTGATCATAAAAATGATATTTCCTCCTTTTTTTCATACTTACAGTTCAAGGAAATTGGATTTCTTTACACTTCAGCTTTTATTGCAAAAAATATGGATCCGTCTGTGAATCTGAAAAGCTATCAAATCCAGGAGTAATTTTTATGGATTATCATATCTCGCCTTTCTAGTACCTAAGTTTTTCAGGAGGCAGAGCATACAAGAAATCAATACGTGCAGCCAAATGGTGAAGAAATATTCCGAGTCGTAACAAAAATGCTGTACTAGAAAGTTAGGTTATGTACTTTTTAGTGAAAATATTTTTTCCGATACTAATTTTTTATCGTTTTCATTTCTCGCTATTGATAGACTTTGATTTAAACTGTCCAAGTATTTTTTCTTCAGATATTACGATAAATCATTATGATTCTATCAAACCAATGACTACAATTAATAATTATTTCTTTAAGTATAAATAAAGTAATCGTAAGCAAATATAGAATTATACTTGTAATTATTACATATACTATCATCTAACCGATACATTTTAAAATAACATTCTAGAAAAAACTTCAGAATTTACATATATTAATTTATAGTCAAAATAATCGAAGCAGAAATAACATCGTATTATTATGATGAGTTTCTGATTTTTTTTTTTCAAATAAAATTCTTCCGAGTTTAATTATTTTATAGTTCATCAATATGTGGTTATTATTAATAATTCATTATTCTTCAAGAGGCGAAAATATATTATAAGTTGTTTAAATGTAGCATAGTAAAAAGAATTTATTACAAATTTAAATTTTTTTTTCTAAATTGTTCATTCAATATATTATTTTAAATTGCTCGAAAAAATCACATTACATTAACATCGAGATTACACGTAAGAATCGCGTGTTTGAAAAAAAATTACAATTAATTTTGAAGCATTAAATACTTATTTTGCAATAATATTAACTATTTAAAAGAAATATTGAATGAAAACTCTGTCTCTTTGATATTATACTGCTAAAATGTTCATACACGTAACAACATTGTGTTTTTGACTTTTGTTCTTTGAATAAAATTATTCCATAATTGAAAATAATTTGTTAAAAATTTTGGTGATTCACAAGTTAAGCTATCGCATTTTATTTTCATGCATATTAATATTAAAATTTTAATATTTTAATCAATTTTTTACTTATTCACGTAACAATAAATA